>JAOTRH010333893.1:0-73090 GCA_034768845.1 Heliamphora exappendiculata
TGTTAGTACACTTTGAGTGTATTGAGCGGGATCAACAGGATGATCGATTCTATACTGACTATATGAATTGATCCACAACTCGTATTTTCATGTATTGTGCGAACTCTTAATCTCGAAGTGATTGATTAAATATGTTTAGATAATGAATACTACTTTGAGTGGTCAATGGTTGAGATTTCCTCCATGAGATCAATAATACCGATGAGTTGAATACTGGCATTATTTGTCCGATGATTGATAATCAGCTGACGAAAACTACGTCCAATTTAGGTTAAGGAGTTCCCCCTCGTGTGCTTTGCTTATAGGTCTAATTATGCTAAACTTGTACAGTGGATCTTCGGATCTGGCATATCAAAAGGTTAAACGGTGCGATTGCGAGGAGAAGAGGATAATTAAATCGGATTGTTAGTAACCTAATTTATTTATCGGGAATCCATATATTAAACGTGGGGAGAATTCAGTGCATTTGATAATTGAAAACTCAATACATAATTTGAGTTAGGGTTGGGAGTTCAGTTAGGATCTTTAGTGGAATAAGTTCTGGTTCGTACGGGAAAGGATCTAACTTGGGGACAGAGTTCGGGATATCTGGTTTTCTCGTACGGTTAGACCGAGTCCTTACTTCCTCTTGATCCTTCATGTAGCCCATAATACGCACGGATATTTTTCTTATTGGTTTCGATAATTATTTAATTTAATTAGAATGCCAGTTTTGCCGCCGGAGACATTCGGGAATTAAATTAAATTAATGAAGGGCGATTTTGGTATTTGGCACACTTAGGGTTTATTTCCTAAGTGACCAGCCTAAGGAGATGAGGGGATTGATTATTTATGTTAAGTATATATCTTTTTATCCTTTTAGAAAAGAGAGTGTATACTTAATATAATTTTGATATATTCTTATATATTAAAAGTAGGCTCATTAATCAAACCCTAACCCTAATATTCTTACATAGCCGCCGCCCCCTTCTCCTATTTGGCATTAATTTATTTTGCCTTTTTGGAGATTATTGTGTGAGAAGAAACCAAAAAGAGGAAGAACACTTCGATTGGAATCGGTGCCCACACATCATGATCGTCGTAGTGCGTCCGGATCATACGTGAGAAGGTTACAAGGTTGTCTTCAACGTTTTCGGGATTTCTTGAAACTTTTCGACAAGTTTCATAAAGGTATTAAACTATTGAAATTATTATAGTTTTCATTTTTCATGAAAATTGCATACGTCGTTTTTTACGGTCACGACGTCGATTCAAAACCTTTTTTTTTTGTTGTGCGGCTCCCTATTTCCAACAAGCTCCACCTCCTAAGGTAAGCACATATCATAAGGTAGACTTATAGGAACCCCTGTCAGACTAAAAATCTGAGTCTGTGTACCCCAAATGTATATGACCGTCTGCCTGGTAAACTGACATATAATCCTTAGTCCTTTTTAGGTACTTGATTATATTCTTTATTGTAGTGTAATGCTCTTGCCTTGGGTTAGACTAATATCTTTTGACCATGATAATAACAAAGCAGATGTCGGGTCTAGTGTAAAGTATAGCATATAAGGCTTCCTACTGTCAAAGCATAAGGAACTGTTTTCATCTTTTCTTTCTCATCAGATATCTTAGGACACTGATCTTTGGATAGAGTGATTTCATGCCTGAAAAAAAAATTCTTTTTTGAAATCCTGCATGCTAAAACGAGCAAGAATAATATCGATATACTTTGCTTGTGATAAGCATTACATCCTTTGTTTCTGATCTCGCACAAGCTTGATCCTAAAGATGTAAGTGGCTTCTTCTAAGTCTTTCATATCGAATTACCCAGATAACCATATTTTAACCGTAGAAAATGCCCCCACATCATTTTTAATGAGTATATATATCAAATTATTTTTGAGGCTCGTGTGAGTCGAAATATCCATATCTTTTCGCATCAGCAAATTTAGTTTTTATTACATGTTTGTCTAGCTTCTGCTGAGTTTTGGCTCACAGTGTGGGATTTAAAATATTTTTCAAGTGCATACAATCACAGAGGTTGATCCAGAGGTGCCAGTTGGGGCAAAAGACCTGCAGTCTTCTTTTTATCTCTTCTTAGACCATGTAATGTTTTACATGTTTTTGGTGTTGAAACCATGTATTGTAAGCCTGTTGCCATTTATATTTAATGCATGGATGTTCTTATCTTGTGAGTGAAACATCGGGTTGAGTGTTATTTATGGGTGTTTCGGGTGGCTCAAAATTAGGGTGTGACACGACTCAAACCCCGAGTCAAACCATACAAAAACTATAACTAACAATAACTTTCCAAACATTAACATATACGCTACACTATGACATTTAAAAAACAAAAAAGAGTTTTTCCTTTTATTTTTGCATTCAAAAGATTCAAAATAAATAAACCAAGTTTCGAATTTTATTTAGAAAACCACTCAAGGATATGCATCAGCATATATCCAATTTCAAGCCTTCATATTAATTACATTCATCCATTTAATTTTATGTACAAACATAGCACGAAACCAAAATATGACACCAGATCCTTCTTCTAGCCTTTTTCTAAAGTGCATCCTTTGCCTTTGTATCACCCTCGACCCTCGAAATTTGAAATGGTTTAGTACACATACATGAGCTGGAGCTCGTAGAATAAAAACTAACTCAAATGTTATGCATCATTTGTGAGATGTGATGGGTGCAATCAAAATAAAAATGCAAGTTTCATCAATTTTCTATTTGTGAGGTGTGATGGGTCGCTCTATAACTCATCACGACACAACCACCACATTTCAGGGCTAACCCGTGGGCATGTGGTCCTCATCTTGCGCAAGTTTTCAGTCTTTCACCGCGGAACTATTCAAGCCCAATTTAATTCACATCAATCCATACTCGGTTCATTATCCATTAATTACACTCATTTTTCACAATTCGGGAGTCCAACCCACAACCGGTTCCTATCCCTATCATTTTATATATTGCCATTTCAATTCTAATTTTGAGTTTTTTATTTCATTTTCAAATCACATTTTGTTTGAGTGTTCAATCTCCCTTTTCATGTCATATACATCATAAACTTTAGTACACAATTTCGCATAATTCACATTCTTTCATCAATTTCATAAAGTACCAACAACACAAGATTAATTCAATCGAGATCATGTCGTTTAAAGAAAATGGAATACACTCATTATATGCATATATACAAATTTGAAACTGTGAGACCCTGACCCGTTTTTTTTTTTGGTATTTTTTAAACGCGTTGTTTATCGTTTCATTATAGCATGTTTATATGCTTTTTGATGCATGGTTGGGGTTAGATATGCATGCGGGGCCATTGGGCGTTATGGTGCGTTTTAAAAAAAGAAGATATTTTCGTGGCCAATAAATATCTAGCTTTAGATATTTTGGAAAAAGATATTTTCATAACTTTCTAGCTAAGTTTTTTTTTTCCAAACCAAAAGCTCTACCTTCTGTCTAAATTCTCGGGGGCCCGGGACTCTATTTTCGACGATCAGATAGCAGATCCTTAGTCTCCTTGTGGTGGGCTACGCGTTCATTCAGACATAATTTCATTCTGGTGAAGTTCATTTTTGCACGTGGTTCAAGGTGTTGAGTTTTTGACTCAACGAGGTAGGATATTAGATTCTTATGTTTTATAAGGGTGCTACGTGTAATCGTGTGTGTTTTTACCATTTAAAAATGCATGAAAAATCGATTTATAAGTCTAATTTTTTGTTTAAAATCGTTTTGGGTGTTTTTGGTTAGATGGAATCAGGTTTTGAGTGTTTCTCTCGAGATTTTATGGTAGTTTTGGGCTTGTGTATGTCCGTAGGTTGTTAAAGGGGTGTTTGGAGGGTTTAATTTGGGGTTGAGAAGCTTATTCCGTAGCTTGGATTAGCTTTCCGTCGTTACTCAGTTCCTTGGTTTAAAATTTTGAATTTTCTTCGTTTGTATCGACACATTTTCTGTTGGTGTCGACACTTTTTGTCACTGGTGTCGGCACTTTTCTAATGGTGTCGACACTTTTGCTCTCTGCGTATGTTGCTTAAACTCTCGGTTCTTTTGTATCGAAATCTGCTGTTTGTGTCGACACCTTTGTTGTTTGTGTCGACACCTTCGCTGTTAGTGTTGACACATTTTCTGTTTGTGTCGACACCTTTGCTATTTGTATCGACACCTTTTCTATCTGTGTCAACAACTTTGCTGTATATGTCGACACCTTTTCTGTTTGTGTCGACATTTTCGCTGGTTGTGTTGAACCCTCTTTCTTTGGTCGTGTTGGGGCCTTAGGGGTTTCTTTTGGCCTTGTTGGGCCTGTGTGGGTTCGTGTTGGCCATGCTGGGCGTGTGTTGGTATGGGTTCTGATGTGTTGGTGATTGGGTCCTTGGTTTTCGATTGGTTTCCTATGGTATTCAGTTGATTAATTATGGGATTAGTTGACTGAAATACTATTGGATTCGTTTTGGGGTTCAGTTGGTCATGTTGTGGTTTTGGGGGTCATGTCGTGACCCCGGGTATTTGTTTAGGTGTCGTCAGGGGTGGTGTACATGGCTAGATGTGGGTTGTTTGGGTACGATTGTGTATGTCGTGGTTAGTTATGGAGCATGTTTGGACTCATGACACCTTTGGAGGAAAGGTGGTGTTTTGTGACCTCGTGGTTTAAGGGATTTAGCGTTGGCCTGCAGGTTAGGCTTGGTTTTATGTGTTGTTGGTTGTCCAAGTGAGTAGATGTTAGGTTATTTGGAAGGTGGCGTCATGATGTGAAGTTATATATGGCTATGTGTGCTTATAACTGGCTTTATGCATTTATAATTTTAGTTTATTTATGTACGGACTATGTAACTGGATTACATGGCTTGATGCCGTTACGTGTTGCATGGTTTATGCTTTAAAACTCAGAAGTTTTATAGGCATAGTTATGTGGAATATGAGAAATGGATGCGTGTGATGCATGTTGCATGAGTTGCAAGTATTGTGTGAGTCGTGTGTGGTCATGGTTTGTGTAATGTAGTAATAATACGTGATTTTATGCATTTATACCTTGGTTTAGTATGCATGTTTTGATATGATTTTATCCCGTGGTTTGGCCATGTGTAGAGATGCCTGTTATTACGTAGATTTGTATCTGTATTACATATGTGGGGCGAATTTTGGTTCATCGGTGAAAGTCCGTAAAGATATGCATATGAGGATGGATAATGGTCCTACAGTGAAAGTCCATGAAGATATTCATTGACCCTGGTCAAGAAGGCCTTAGTTAAGGCGGATAATGGTCATACAGTGAAAGTCCGTGAAGACATGTGATGAGGGCAGATGATGGTCCTACGGTGAAAGTCCGTGAAGATGTATGTTGCATGGGTTACGTGCGTTGTGTGTGCTGCACGGGTTATGTGCGTTGCATAGATGGGGGCTATGGTCCTTCGGTGAAAATTCAAGAAGGTACATAGATTGCACGAACTGCATTATGGGACGGAGAAAACTAATTTCAAATTATTTTTAAGAGTCGTGTGAATCGCGATCTAAAAATCGTTTGCAAACTGTTTTCAGGGCTCATGTGAGTGAGTCTAACATGGTTATTATCCTCGCTTTTCCTTACTTGTGAAAATCATTTTGAAGGCTTGAAAGAGAGTCTAAAAACTGCAGTTCATTTTCCTAACATGTTTAGCATATATTGCATGTGTTGTTTAGTTTCTGCTAAGCTTTGGCTCACGGTGTGGGATTTGATTTTCTTTTCAGGTGCTGGTCATGTAGGTTGATTTGGGCTTGCTGGAGAGGTGGAAGAGCTATAGTCTTTCTCTTTATTCTTTTTATATCATGTATGTTTACATGTTTTCTTGGTGTTAGAACCGTGTAATGTAAGCTATTTGGCAATTATATACAATGCATGTATGGTTTATCTTGAGAGTGTATTCTCGGTTGGGTTTTATATTTGGTTATTGTGGGTGTTTCACGTGGCTCGGAGTTTGGGGCATGACAGTTTGGTATCAGAGCTCTGGGTTCGAATACCTAAGAGCCGTGGGAAGAGGATGTATCCCGTGTGAGAACTGTTGCGTGTGCTTGATTGCATGTGTTTAAACGCTTTAATAACATGAACGTGTCTGCATGTTAGATATGTGAATGATGTGTATATGTGACCATGGGGATGAACCTTGGGATTGATTAGCCCTGCCTTTGAGCGTTTGGACTAACAAACTTGGGAGCCAAGTTAAAAACGCGTTTAACTGACGTAATTTCTAGCTAAAAATCTGAGTAGGTTGTCTAGATTGACACGTTATTCTAGTTGGTTCTCCTCGGTATGTGGGGTTTGTTTAGCATGAACCTATGTGCTTATGTGTTAGCATACTTATGTGGTTTATGCTATGTGCTACATCTCATGTTCTGTCTTTCTCATATAGATGCGATGTCTGCGAGACGAGGGCGAGGACGTGGTCGAGGCCGTGGCCGTGGTGTTGGCCCCAATGGGATGTTCTTATCCCTAGTGCTGGGGATGTAAATGCTCCCTTAGGACCAATGGACGCGACAGAGTTATTGCGTGTGCTGGCTTATTTTATCCAGCAGTTGATTAGAGGTGAGACTGTTAGGGAGAGAGAGGGAGTACCTGAGGCGAGGACTACAGTAGTAATGTGGGAGTTCAGGCGCATGGATCCGCCTACCTTTGTTAGAGATCCTAATCCTATTATGGTGATGGAGTGGCTGGAGTTGATGACTCGAATCTTGGACACATTGTAGATTGAGGAGGACGAGTTGTGGGTATCTTTTGCTACCTTCCAGCTGAGGGGTGCTGCTCACGCGTGGTGGAAATATGCTAGGAACATTGTGGGAGTCACATGGGCAGCCTTTACAGGAGTGTTTCTAGAGAAATACTTCCCGGCTTCGAAGAGGGATTTGTACAGGGAGGAGTTCTACACTCTTACCCAGGGGCTATGGATTTCATGCAGTACGAGGCCAGGTTTACGTGCTTGTCTCGATTTGCGCCAGAGTTAGTGAGCATAGACGAGCTGCGATCTATGAGGTTTGAGCATGGCTTGAGCCCAGCGATCAGGGAGCGTATGGTTGCGATGGGATTTTGTGTATTCATAAAGCTGGTGGAGGCAGTAACGAGGGTGGAGAACACTATGACTTAGATCCGAGCTTCCAGGGAGGCCAGGATACCTCAGGTGGGACAGAGGCGTAGACAGGTGGGCGTTCTAGCAAGAGGTAGAGGTCCTCTAGTCCTAGCTTTCATCCATCTGGACCACAGCAGTTCTCTACACCAGCACCATCAGTGGCTTCGTCGGGGAGGCCGGAGCAGAGGGAGGTTAGATGTTACCGATGTAGACAGCTGGGGCATCGTGTATCAGATTGTTCCCAACCGAGGCAGTACCTAGATTCATGGTTGAGGCAGTCTTAGAGTCCCATATCGGATTAGTCACATGGGAGAGGGCCGCCTATTTGTTTTGGATGTGGTCAGATGGGACATATTCGGAGGAACTATCCCCAGAGAGAGAGTGCACTGAGTACAGTGGCACACCAGAAGGTTCGTATGTGCAGAAGCGACAGTAGTATCCTGCGGTTCTGACTTCCCAGATGGCAGGTGGGAGTATGTCAATTCAATCGGTACGACTGATGACAACGCCGAGTTATGGTGGACACGGCAGTGCGACATTGCCCCGAGCATATGCCCTTATAGCTCCTGGTTCGGCTAGAGCGCCAGTTGTGCCAGATGATGTAGATATGCCTTCAGCGAATAGAGGTACTTTATAAGTATACAGGTTTTAGGCCAGTTCCTTTCCTGCATCTGTTTGGGTGTTGGTGATGGTTTTTCTGGTGGTGTGCTGTGTTGAAGCAGTAGCTGGTGATGATGTGAGGTTAGGGTGAGTTGTAGATCCCGTGTCTTTGAGATAGTTAGCCGTTGTTTAGGATGCCTGACCTTGTTTGACTATATCCTAGGAACGGTTTGGCTGACCATCTCGTGTGCCTGTGTCGATTGTGAACGATGTTGTTTCTTTTGACCTTGAATTGAATTTTGAGATCAAATTCCTTAAAGGGGGTAGAGTTGCGAGACCCTGACCCAATTTTTTTTTTCATTTTTTAAACGCGTTGTTTGTCATTTCATTATAGCATGTTTATATCTTTTTTGATGCATGGTCGGGGTTAGATATGCATGCGGGGTTGTTGATCGTTACGGTGCGTTTAAAAAAAAAGAAGATATTTTGATGGCCTATAAATATTTAGCTTTAGATATTTTGGAAAAAGATATTTTTATAACTTCTTGGATAAGTTTTCTTTTTCCAAACCAAATGTTCTGCATTCTCTCTAGAGTCTCGGGGGCCTGGGGCTCTGTTTTCAACAATCAGATAGAAGATCCTTAGTCTCCTCGTGGTGGGCTACGCGTTCATCCTGACGGAATTCTATTTCGGCGAAGTTTACTTTTGCATGTGGTTTAAGGCGTTGAGTTTTTGACTTAACGAGGTAGGATCCTGGACTCTCATGTCTTATAAGGGTGCTACGTGTAATCGTGTGTGTTTTTACAGTTTAAAAATGCATAAAAAATCGGTTTATAAGTTGGATTTTTGGTTTAAAATCATTTTGGGTGTTTTCGGTTGGATGAAATCGGGTTTTGAGTGTTTCTCTCGAGGTTTTGTAGTAGTTTTGGGCCTGTGTATGTCCATGGGTTGTTAAAGGAGTGTTTGGATAGTTTAATTTGGGGTTGAGAAGCCTATTTTGTAGATAGGGTTTGCTTTTCGCTGTCACTCAGTTCCCTGGTTTAAAAATCTAAATTTTCTTCGTTTGTGTCGACACATTTTCTGTTGGTGTCGACACTTTTTGTCGCTGGTGTCGACACTGTTGCTCTCAGCATATGCTGCTTAAACTCTCAGATCTTTTGTGTCAACACCTCTGCCATTTGTGTTGACACCTCCGCTGTTTGTGTCGATACCTTTGCTATTTGTGTTGACACCTTCACTGTTAGTGTTGACACCTTTGCTGTTTGTGTTAACACCTTTGCTATTTGTTGACACTTACGCTGTTAGTGTTGACACATTTTCTGTTTGTGTCGACACCTTTTCTATTTGTGTCGACACTTTCATTGGTTGTGTTGAACCCTTTTTCTTTGGACGTGTTGGGGCCTTAGGGGTTTCTTTTGGCCTTGTTGGACCTATGTGGGTTCGTGTTGGCCGTGGGCTGGTCTGGGTTATGATATGTTGGTGGTTGGGTCCGTGGTTTTCGATTGGTTTCATATGGTATTCAGTTGATTAATTATGTGATTAGTCGACTGAAATATTATTGGATTCTTTTTGGGATTCGGTTGGTCGTGTTGTGGTTTCAGGGGTCGTGTCGTGACTCTGGGTGTTTATTTAGGTGCCGTCGGGGGTGACGTGCATGGCTAGATGTGGGTTGTTGGGGTACAGTTGTGTACGCCGTGGTTGGTTATGGAGTGTGTTTGGGCTCATGACACATTTGGAGGAAAGGTGGTATTTTTTGACCTCAAGGTTCGAGGGGTTTAGCGTTGGCCTGTGGGTTAGGCTTGGTTTTATGGGTTGTTGGTTGTCCATGTGAGTGGATGTCAGGTTATTTGGCAGGTAGCGTCATGATGTGAAGTTATATTTGGTTATGTGCATTTACAACTCTAGTTTATTTATGTACGGACTATGTAAGTGGATTACATGGCTTGATGCCGTTACGTGTAAAATGGTTTATGCTTTAAAACTCAAAAGTTTTATAGGCATGGTTATGTGGAATATGAGGAACGGATGCGTGTGATGGATGTTGCATGAGTTGCAAGTGTTGTGTGAGTCGCGTGTGTAGCATGTGACGTGGTTTGTGTAACGTAGTGATAGTACGTGGCTTTATGCATTTAAACCTTGGTTTAGTATGCATGTTTTGATACGGTTTTATCCCGTAGTTTGGGCATGTGGAGAAATTCCTATTAATACATAGATTTGTATCTGTATTGCTTATGTGGGGTGGAATTTGGTCCATCGGTGAAAGTCTGTAAAGATATGCATATGAGGATAGATAATGGTCATACGATGAAAGTCTGTGAAGAAATTCATTCACCCTGGTCAACAAGGCCTTAGTTAGGGCGGATAATGGTCCTGCGGTGAAAGTCCGTGAAGATGTGTGTTGCACGGGTTGTGTGCGTTGTGTGTGTTGCACGAGTTATGTGCGTTGCACAATGGGGACTGTAGTTTTTCGGTGAAAATTCGAGAAGGTACATAATTTGCATGAACTGCATTATGGGATGGAAAAAACCAATTTCAAATTATTTTTAAGAGTCGTGTGAATCGTGATCTAAAAATAGTTTTTAAACTATTTTCAAGGTTCTTGTGAGTGAGTCTAACATGGTTATTACCCTCGATTTCCCTTGCTTGTGAAAATCGTTTTGAAGGCTTGAAAGAGAGTCTAAAAATTGCACCTCGTTTTTCTAGCAAGTTTAGCTTATATTGCATGTGTTGTCTAGTTTTTGCTGAGGTTTGGCTCATGGTGTGGGATTTGATTTTCTTTTCAGGTGCTGGTCACGTAGGTTGATCTGGGGTTACTGGAGATGTGGAAGAGCTGTAGTCTTTCTTTTTGTTCTTTTTATATCGTGTATGTTTACATGTTTTTCTAGTGTTGGAACCATGTAATGTAAGCCGTTTGGCAATTATATACAATGCATGTATGGTTTATCTTGAGGGTGTATTCTCGGTTGGCTTTTATGTTTGGTTATTGTGGGTGTTTCACGTGGTTCAGAGTTTGGGCGTGACAGAAACCCATGTTTTCCTTCTAAATGCTTAGAATTTTACATGATGACCATGCCATATTACAGCCCTCAAATGCCATTTCTCGTTCTATTAAAACCATCATTGTATATAGAAAACCCACTCTCATCATAAAATCCAACCAACCGGTCCAACACGTGCATCCCAATCCAAATGTATTTATATAGGTGTATCTATAGCTCAAGGGACAAGAAATTTGATAAAAATGTCTAATAATAACAAAAATAATCATTTCCAAGATGTTTGGCCAAAACTGGCAAAAAACGATTAAGAAAATTTGACATACCCTTACTATTTTAGTTATAACTTTTTGTATAGAAAGCATTTTATTGTGAGAGTTGTGTCATTCGAAAAAAGACTTTTGAGGCTTCAATTTGAGTATAAGAATGACCAAATTCGAAATTCAAATTGTGAAGATACATTGATTTAAAGAAAATATTTTCAACAAGCGAAAAAGACCACTGGCTAGACAGCTCGAGTGGTCTCTCGAGCGGTTTGGCCTACAATAAGAAGCCGAGACCAACCCAGTATTGCCCGATAGATCGCTCGAGCAGTCCTTCGAGCCGTCCTACGCCAAAAATTGATTTTTTTGTAGATTTTTAAGCCAACACCCCTTCAAACCCATTAATCCAACTCATTCATATAATCAATCATATTTCCAACCCAAAAACATTGAATTTCAAGTATCACAAATCCCTTTTATCCAATAAACTCTCAAAAATCATGTTTAACCATTTCTCAAGAACTCCAATTTTCTTAAAAACCCAACTCAACCAACTCACGCACCTATGAATCCTTCAACCATGTATGAAATCAACTAGATTTTACTCACATAATCAAAATATCAACCCAAATCAACACAACATAAGAGATAATCTAAATCTTACCTCAAATTGCGTAAAAGTTCAAGATTCTTCCAAATCCTCCCTTCTAGGGTTTTGATTGTGATAGATCTTGATTCCTTGGTGCTCAATCTTCCACCTCCTTGCTCTAAAACTTGATTTCCATCCTTGTACACTTCCAATCTAGCTTTAATCTTCAATTAGAGGGATGGAGGGTTAGGGTTTCATGGGTTTCACATTAAAATCAACACAAATCAAACAATTCACCTAGGATTAGTCTAAATCCTGCCTTGTGTTGCTCCAACATCTTAAGATTTTGCCAAATAAATCACCTTTGGGTTTTGCTCCTTGATGGATCAAATTTGATTCTCTTTTAATTCTCTTGTTTTATAGATCTTGATTTCCTTTTTTGTAGCCTCCAAATTGGTGTCTAGCTCCATTAATTTTAGGGAGAGAAGGATCTTGATTAATTCTCCATGGAGGAGAAGAAGAAGAAGAAACCAAAAAAGAAGAGAAAAGAAGAGGACGTCGGGGATAGGGTCTTGGAACCCTTGATGTTGTTTTAAACTCCTCTCTAGCTTCTAGAAAGTCCACCCCGTAGGCCTTGTTTGCTTAAATAACTTTATAGCTCCTTAACTTTTATCATTTAAACCTCAAATTTTATGTTACTTAAATTTTTATCAACTCAATTAAAAGCCTTTCGGCATTACAAATAATTCACAAATTAATATTTCGGTGTTCGAATACACACCGACCGCACATAACGTGCCAAATTATCATCCAAAACCACATCAGGAAATTTTACTTTCATCCAAACAATTAACCATAAAATTAAACATACTGTTTTATCACAACTTTCCCCCATTTATTGGAATTTCGTCCTTAAAATTCGATTCTCATCAGGACTCAAATAACTCGGGATATCTAGACCGAATATCTGACTCTTTTTCCCATGTTGCTTCTTCCATACCGTGATGTTGCCATAATACTTTTACTTAGAATAGGGTCTTTCCATGCAAAACATGTAGCCGAGTGTCCAAAATTCTCATTAGCCATTCTTCGTAGGAAATATCTTCCTTTAGTCTCAACTTAGACCAATCTAGCACATGTGAGGGATCAGGTTTATATCTCTTTAACATCGACACATGAAAGATGTCGTGTACAGGTGAAAGCTACATTAGTAAAACAAGTCGATACACTATTTTCCTAATTTGGTCAAGTATTTTGAAAAGTCCTACAAACCTTGTTGAAAACCTCGTGGTACTTCTTCACAACAAGCTATAGGTACAAACAATCTCCCCATAGATCTTAAGCCCTTACTTGGTTGATTGGTCCAAACCTCGGCGTTCTCCATGTTATTGATACGTTCCCTATACATTTGTGCCACCTTATCAAGTTGTTGGGCCTCCATAACATGATGTAGCAAGGTGGGTTGAGAAACTATAGTATATAACACGATCCTTAGTCCCACTAAGCTCAAGATCAAATTCTCTAACCTTTTCCAACATTTCCCCATACCTAGCGTAAAGCTTTGGTTCTCTTAGGAGTTGAAGCGCCGTACGCATATTCTCCTCATGGACTTCTTTAGTCAGAGAACAAATCAAAATGTCACGCCCTCGACTCTGAGGCATGTGAACTCTACATAATGACCTCAACTCTACAAGATAATCGATGGAACTCCTTTTGTAAAATCCGATTGATAGTAAGAACCTCTTTTTAAAAACAAACACATGGTGTTAATTTGTTTTAAAAGAAGTTTCTTTCCAAAACTTCGAAAATATTCTAAGTATAATTCTTAAAACTCTTGGCAGAGTTTTCTTTATTTTACGGACTATTCCAAATTTTCCTATCAAACTCAAATCACAATATATATACTCAGGCACCGCCAGAATCTTAATAACCAATCACAATTAAAGCTATTTACTAGTTATATAGAATTAAACCACATAATGACTAATAAGCATCATTTCATTACTATTGCATTCATCTCCATTAGTATTAAATCATATATAAATTTTACTAGATTCGTATATTAATTACATTTATTCAAACAATTTCATAATATCCATAAAGTTTTTCAATACAATATTTTGAAATAAATACATGGGACTTAAAGCACATATACACGATTACATCTTTACATCAAAAGTAAAAAGTTACTCATTTCTTTTCAAGACATTCTTCAAGATCGCAACCTTTATTTACTTTTCATTTCATGATCATCTGAATCTATAAAACATTTATTCAATATACGGGACTCGAAACTCGTAGGATAAAGACTACACAAGATGTGATACATGATATGTGAGGTGTGAATGAGTATTCTATTATGCCACAATATGAACTCATTTTCATAACCAAGTCATAAACCACACACACACTTTAAGTTTAGAGAGAAGACATCCTCTCATCCTTATTCTTTATCTTAAATGCACTAATCTTTTCTTTCAATCCCCCTCTTCTTCTTAACATTATATCTTATTTAACTTGTTACTCTAGTTCATTTAAGTCATTACTCACATTCATTTAACACATCATCATCTTTACCCTTTTCAATTCAAGTTCTTCCTCGCTTTTATTATCATTACATGTTCTTCTAATTTATTCATAGCCCATTTGATAGAAATTTTAAAGATAATATGAATTCATTTTGATTTCTTAACTTCAAATTTTCTAACCCTTCCACTTAGTTCATCTTCTATTTATTCCCGTATCTTATTATCATTAAGCCCACTTCTCTGTCTTGTTCAATCAGCAATCATTCATGTCTTCCCATTTCATTATTAATTCCTGCTTTTATTTTTTATTTTCTCTTAATCTGTTACTCAACCATTAATTTGCCTCTTATCCATTATAAGACCTTTACTTTCTTTCACACTCTTCAATTCTTTATCCACATTTCACTTTTATTTCATTAATCAAAATGCTGAATAGACGTCAGGTGAATCTTATAGAAACCTCTCCTTAATCCCTCAATAGGCTACGCAAAGCCGTTGTGTCACGCCCCAAACTCCGGGTCACGTGAACACCCACAATAACCAACATAAAACCCAACTCAAGAACACACTATCAAAATAACCATACATGCATTGTATATAATCGCCAAACAACTTACAAGACATAAGGCTTCAACGCTAAAAGCTTACACCACACGGTTCCAACACCGAAAAAACATGTTGCAACATACATGTAACAAAACTAGCAAAAAAAACTTCCACCTCTCCAGCACCTCTAAATCAACCTGCGGGACCGGTACCTAAAAAAAAGTAAATCCCACACTGTGAGCAAAAGCTCAGCAAATACTAGACAGCACATGTAATATAAGCTAAACATGCTAGGAAAACAAGGTGTAATTTTAGACTCTCTTTCAAGCCTTAAAAATAATTTCACATGCAAGAGAAAGCGAGGATACAAACCATATTTTGACTCACTCGTAGGAGTCTTGAAAACAGTTGAAAAACAGTTTCTAGATCGCGATTTACATGACTCTTAAAACAATTTTAAAAAAGTTAGTTTTATCCGTCCCATAATACCGTTCATGCAATCTATGAATCTTCTCGGACTTTCACTGATGGAACGTAGCCCCCGTCAATGCATTCTTCTCGGCCTCATGCCGAGGGACCGCAGCCCCAAACACAATCTTCTCGGCCCTTCCGCCGAGGGACTACCGCCTGCCCCAAACTCACCTTTTTGGTCCTTTACCGAGGGACAGAGTAGCCCCGGATGTATCTTTTCAGACTTTCACCGAGGGGCCGTAGACCCATCTATCACATTCCATACACCTATGCAAATCTAAACCAGGATTTAATGCATAAAACCACATACAACCTTACGTGCACAAACTACGTCATATGCTACACACGCGACTCACACAACACTTGCAACTAATGCAACATGCATCACATGCATCAATTCTTCATAATCCACATATATATGCCTATAAAACTCTATGTTGTAAAGCATAAATCATGTTACACGTAACAATATCAAGCTATGTAATCCACTTACATAATCCATACATAAATAAATAATAGAATTATAAATGCACATAGCTAGTTATAAACGCACATAGGCATATGTAACCTCACATCATGACGCCACCTGTCAAACAACCTAACATCCAGTCACATGGATAACCAAGCCTAACCCGAAGGCCAACATCAAACCCCTCAAACCACAAGGTTACAAACACCACCTTTCACCCCAAAAGGATCAAGGGCCCAAACACACTCCATACTCAACCACGACGCACTCAACCGTGCCACAACACTCAAAACCAAGCATGCACGTCACACTCGTGGACAGCATCACACAACACCTGAGGACACAACACAACCCCTGAAGCCACCACACAACCCACTGAACCCCAAAAGGAATTCACAGGTATTTGAATCGACTAAGCTCATAAATTAATCAATTGGATACCATAGAACACCGATTGGAAACCAAGAATTCAACAACCAACACATCATAACCCAGACCAACACACGCCCAACATGGCCAACACGAACTCCCACAAGCCACAATGCCCACGCACGCCCAACACAACCTACGACGCCCTCAAGCGCCTAACATAAATCCACGACACCCCCAAGAAATAAGAAACTCGATAAAAAGGGCCAACAAGAATGAAAAACAACCTTTTCCCAAACATCCGACCCAAAACGGGTGAAAAATAGTTAAGAAATTTTGACGTACCCTCACTATTTTGGCCATAACTTTTTCTACAAAAAGAATTTTAATGTGAGAGAGGTGTCATTGGAATGAAGACTTCCGGGGCTTCAATTGGAATACAAAAATGACCCAATTCCAAGTCCGGATGAGGGAAATACATCGATTTTAAAAATAAATTTTGAACCAGCGAAAATAGACCACGGGCTAGACCACTTGAGCGGTCGGTCCAGCGGTCAAGCAACTCGAGAACTCCCTAAGACCGCCCCTTAGATCACTTGAGCGGTCCCTCAAGCGATCCTACGCGAGAAACTGACCTGTTTGGAAAATTTCAAGCCTCCAACCATCCAACAACCATCCAGCAACCCTCCAAACTCAAAATTGAAGCAATCAAACTTCCTTTCAACCTCCTCGGACATACACAAGCCCAAAACTAACACCCAAACCTCAAAGGGAACCCTCAAACCCCAATTCCATCCAACCAAAACCAACCAAAACAACTCAAAACCCCCTTTTTAAACCAAAACCCGATTTATTCGAAACATAAACTACTTTTTCATACATTTTAACTGATAAAAATACACACAATTACACGTAGCACCCTTATAAGACATGAGAGTCTAGAATGCTACCTCGTTGAGTTAAAAATTCAACGTTTTGAACCACGTGCAAAATCGAGTTTCGTCGAAATAGAATCCTATCCAGATGAATGCGTAGCCCACCGTACCAAAAGTAAGGATCCGCTGTTGGATCGTTAAAAATTGAGCCTCGGGCCCCCGAGAAGTTAGAGAGAAGGCAAAGAGAAAATGGAAAAAACTTAGTAGAGAAGTTTTGAAAATACATTTTGAAAATATCTAACTCCAAATATTTATAGGCCTACAAAATATCTTTTTTTTGAATTTTTAAAATTTGCACCGTAACATTCCACAGCCCCAGAAACCAACCCTGCATGCATATCTAACCTCGATCATGCATAAAAAAGCATTACAAAATGCTATCACATAAACACGAAATGCGCGTCGAAAAATACCAAAAAAGAAAACGGGTCAGGGTCTCACACGTTGGGTAATAGTTAGCTTTATAGTTTACCATGACAATGCTCGTTTTACGGACCTCACCCGAGGGACAGGGCACCCAAATTCGTTTTACGAGGGCTAACTCGAGGGCAATGGTACTCAGCTTGTGCAAGTTTTTTGGTCTTTCACCGCAAAGCTAGTCAAACCCAACTTATTCACATATCAAGTCATTTTTGATTTCCCAAAAGAATACCCCGGGAGGCGTTCTAATACGAAGGAATTTTTGGTTTCCTGAAGGAATACCCCAGGAGGCGTCCCAATACTAAGCCTCCATTTTTTGTTTCTCGAAGTAATACCTCGGGAGGCATCCCAATACCAAGCCATTTTTTTATTAGTTGCATTATTTCACTTTTCTATTCAATATCATCAGTTTCAAACACATTTTCATCAATTCGCCCTTAATTCTCATGTCACATCATCTAACATATAAAGTGATCTCATCTTTCTTTTTTTATAATGAAAATCTTATATATACATAAGACATGGTTCTTCATTATGTGATCCTTAATCACTCAACTTTCACTACACGGTCAATTTATAATTCACAATTCATCTATTCACAAGGTCTGATTATCATTCATGTACCCTGTATTCACTTAAACATAATTTTAAGGGACCAAGTCATTTTGACGTGAAATCTGATTTAGTATTCTATGAATCAAACCAATTTCATGATTCTCCCAATGTCATATTTAGAAGTACAACAACCAATCCATGCAACACATTTCAAAAGTTTTAAACTGACACTTTAGATATCATGGAATTACTTATCACTTGATTCTAATCTCTTGATTCTATCATTCATGTATTAAATCAAATTCCAAAATTAATTCAAATCTATCAATTTAACTCACTCACCATGTAGACAACCAACATGCCAAATTTTGTAAATTAACTATAAATTTAATCACAAATTCATTGCTCATTAAGTCATATGATCCTAGTAAGTATTCATGAATTCTATCTTTAACATCCACCCAAATTTAACGAACCAAACCATTTTAATATGAATTCAAACTAAATAAATCATAAATTTATTAGAATCTTCATACTTCACCCATTTTTAACATACAAAGTAATTTCACCCAACCATAATATCACATGATTTAAATTTAAACCCACAATATTCCATTGAAGTCCATTCACGATGAAATTCATACATTCTAATTACTTTTCACAAGATTATGACTCACAAAATTTCAAATCACATTCACTAACCATGAACTTATCCTTCATCCCACAACTAACAAAATTATATCAATTAAACATCTCATTAAAAGCTTCAGTAGTATCACATCATAACTCCAATCATCATGTAATTTAAAATAGAAGTAAATCCAAAATCGACTAATCCTCAATCCAAGTGTTGTACACAACTTCCAATTGATTGAGATCCACTAATTGATTAAACTTTTTTGAGATCCAAGTTTCATCACAATGTCAAAAGTAGTTTCTATGCAAGCATTCTCATTCTTTCAAGTTAATCCGAAAATTCATTGATTTAATGTAAAATCCCAAACTAAAAGAAATTAATCCATGAATTATTTCCCCTTTCTTGGTAACACAATTCACACGTATTTATATGTATAATACAACAAGTGTTAATCTCCATAAATTTAATCCATCCCCACGAGAGGTCTTGAAATACTCGATTTGATTATGGTATTAAGTCTTGTGATTTTGATCAGAGTCCAGATGAGTACTATGTGTACAAGAAGCGTGACAAAAGTGTGGTGATCTTTCTAGTACTTTATGTAGATGATATCTTGCTCATTGGTAATAATGTGGGGGCATTATCTATGGTTAAAATATGATTATCTGGGCAGTTCGATATCAAAGATTTGGGAGAAGTCAGCCACATTTTTTGGATCAAGCTGATGCAAGATCAAAAACAAAGGAAGTTAGGCTTATCATAAACAAAGTATATCGATGAAATACTTGCTCGTTTTAGCATGTATGATTCTAAGAAAGGGTTTCTCCCTTTCAAACATGGAATCACTCTATTCAAGGATCAGTGTCCTAAGACACCTGATGAGATAGAGAAGATGAAGGCAGTTCTTTATTCTTTGGTAGTAGGAAGCCTCATGTATGCTATGCTTTGTACTAAACTCGACATTTGCTTTGTCGTTAGCATGATTAGCATATATCAGTCTAACCTAGAGCATGAGCATTGAACTGCGGTAAAGAATATAATCGAGTACATGAAAAGGACTAAGAATTATATGTTGATTTACCATGCAAACAGTCTAGTACCTTTAAGGTACACATACTTAGATTTCTAGTCTGATAAGAATTCTCGTAAGTTTACATTAGGATATGTGTTTACCTTAGGAGGTGGAGCTATAAGTTGGAGAAGTATCAAGCAGTCCTGTATTGCTGATTCCACCATGAAGGCCGAGTACGTGGCAGCTTCTGAAGTAGCCAAGGAGGTCGTTCGACTCAGGAACTTCCTGCTAGATCTAGAGATGGTTCCTTCAGTTCAATCTGCTATTACACTTTATTGTGACAATAGCGGAGCGATTGCAAACTCGAAGGAGCCAAGGGTCTACAAGAAATGAATGAACATTGAGCGTAAGTGTCACCTGATACGAGAAATTGTACATAAAGGTGATATTGCTGTGACGAAGATTGCATCAGGAGACAGCCTTACAGATCTTTTTACAAAGAGCTTACCGGCTAAAACTTTTGATAGTCATGTAGAGGGCATAAGAGTCAGATGTATGGCAGTATGGTTTTGAGTATAAGTGGGAGATTGTTATGGTTGGTATACTAAAAACTATATTTTTAGTATTTAATTTTATTTTAATAAATTAATTTTTTATTTTATTAGAATCTTTATGAGCAATGTATGTATATCATTTCTTTAAATGTTATGCATGGATGTTCTTTATTCTGTATAGTATTTAATCTGGTGTGTAGAGTACAGCTTGTGCACAGAAGATCAAATTTTAAGTTCTTGCAGAATATAAGTTTTATGTTCACAATTTAGATAGAAATAGACATACCATCCATATGACTATAGCACAGAGTTTAAGTAGGCGTGTTTCGATTACGGAGAACAGATAATAGCGTCATCTATTGTTCTGACTCTCTGTGCTAGTACAGTTTGTGTATATTAAATGGGACACATTTGGGTAATTAATTTTATACTTACTATATAAATTAATTCACACCTTAAAATTATTATGAACAGTGCTTATACTTTTAATTTTGAAATAATTATTAATTTGCGTATATTTAATATTCGTCGTATTGAATCATTAGAGAGTGCGATCTTATATGGGTTTATATTCCCGGTGAGTTAGTTAATAGTATTACTTATATAGTGAATATTAATTATTGACGGAATCCATGTCCAGAAGGATCGGGATTGACAATACTCCCTTAAAAAGCTTATAAATTTTGACCAAACCAAACACTGCAGATGAATTTGATTATTTAGCAGTCAAATAAGTTAAACGAAAGGATTTAAAAAATTTCAAGATGCCGATTAAATTAAATTGTCAGTAATTAAATTTAATTAACAGGTATAAAGAATCTTAACGTGGAGAGAAATGTTAAGCATTTAATAACAGGAGCTCATTGCAAGAAGGTCTTGAGATTATGATTTAGAGTGCAATTATAGTTCTTTAGCGGTGTAAACTGTAATTCAGTATTTTATGAAAATTATAGAAACCGCTGTAAGATTTTCATAATTACAGATACCGCTATGAGGTTTGCTTAATTGCAAAAATCGTTGATGGGTGTCTGTGTTCCACTGGAAGCCTTAGTTATAATTATTTCACAGGTCCCTCCTGTAGCTCTATAAATATGAGGGTAGGCTGAACCAGTTTCATAACTTGTCTTCAAGACTAAAGCTGTAATACCCCGGTACAGACCCTACTTATAGCAACCCAGTTTATAACGACCAGTGTAACGATTCAATCCAAACTCTAGCATTAGCGACGGTTAGTTGACAAGATCTTAGGTCACTAGAAGGATGGTAACCCTAACTCGGCTCGAAGACCCTAATTCGATTCGAAAATCTTAAAGAGATCAAATAATCAGAGGCAAAATCTTAATACTTAGAGAAGACTCCTAACATCCTAAATTAAGTAAATAACATAAAATATTAGATTAAAAATTAAAATTTCTCATAATTATGGTAAAATGATCATTTTACCCATAATACAGCAAAAAGTCTAAAAAATTTAAAAATTGACACATGAACACCCTAAATTAAATATTTAAATACACTTAAGTAATAAAAGACAAAATAACATCAAAAAATAACAAAAATGCCCTAAGTGGCAGGCCACATTGGAGTTTGTGCCTAAAAAGTGACTTTTTTTACCTTTTAGGCTTAAAAATGAGAAAAAATTGTATAAATTAAACATTATTATGACCGAAGACTTTTTATACAAGTAATATACATAATACTATAATAATATAGATTAACAAAAGAAGACAAATTATTATTTAAAGTCCTTACATTATAAATAAGTTAAAAATCAATTCTTATTAAACTAATTTAAATTGACTTAAAAGCTTACACCTATTTAATTAATTGCTACAAAAATTATGATAATTTATGAAAAGACTAGATTAATTATAAACACATTAATATAATCAGTTTTAGTAGGTTAAAATACCAAAAAATACATAAAATTAATATTTTATGCATTTTCTTGCACAAAATGGTACCAAAATACAATTTAAAAGCTCTAAATTAATACAAATCAGATCTTGAGCCACCCAAGTCTGCCATGGCTGAACCCCACCTGCCAAAATTGATTTCTCAATGTCTCAAATAGCTCCCACCTCTCATGCAACCAATAGAAATTGAAGAAAATTCAAAATAAAGCTTAGAAAGCAATCATTATGTCTCTAATGCATTTTTATTATAAAAATACATCCAAACACCCTTCTCTACATGTATTTTCGGCTGAGAGTGTTAGGGAGAGAATCACCAAAAATTTTCTAAGTCTTCTCAAGGGAAGAAGAAGAGAAGAAGAAAGAATGAAGGATGGAAGAAGAGGCTAGAAAGTTCAAGGTGTGAGCTACAAAGTCAAGTCACACCCTTCCTCAACCTTTAGAGCATCAAAACAAGTAAATAAACTCTTCAAAACCCTCTGATATTCTCCCTTAAGATAACTTTTAATCCATCTCTATAATCAAACATAAGAAAATAAAACAAAGAATAACT
Organism: Heliamphora exappendiculata; assembly: GCA_034768845.1. NCBI lineage: Eukaryota > Viridiplantae > Streptophyta > Magnoliopsida > Ericales > Sarraceniaceae > Heliamphora > Heliamphora exappendiculata. Next base: position 22,499 of record JAOTRH010333893.1, read on the forward strand.
CAAAAAGGCATCGTAGGAGTAGTTTATGGACTGTTTATGTATGAATAAGTTTTGTATGTGTTTGCATATGTATATTTTTTAGTTTCATGGCCTAAACATGTTCTAGAGTTTTGGTTTATGTGGGTTTATAATATGCATGCGAAGAAACCACAACAAAAATGGACATCACATGAGCTAAGCAACTAAAACCCTAGGCAACCTGATTTTCTGGGCTTACCTACTTTCTACCACGAACTTTAAAATATCATAACTAATTGTAGGAAAATGGTCTTAAAGTGAATTTTGTGTCTAGACCTATCGTTTTGAGTTATATTTTATAAAAAAAAATTGATTTGAAGTGATTTCATTGGGTAGAACTCCGGATATGTCATTTTTGGTAAAGAGTATCAGATCTTGACCACTCTGAGTTGTAGACCTAAAAAGCCTAAGTTAGAGTAAGAATCGAGCTTGGGCTAAAACATAAAACTTGTAGAGAACATATTTATATTTCTTTCTACCAAAAAGGAGCCAAATATATGAAAGCTTGATAGGTTAAAACTTTTCCAAAGTCACTATTGAGATTCAATGACTGACAGACCTCTCTGTCACACATTGTTGTGAGACCTTAAACATAAATTTTTAGAGGCAAAATATGAAAGTGGTAAACATGAAAAATGTAGCAAACATATTACACTAAATACTGAACAAACATCAATCTAAAATACCATCGGATGGTACCCCAAAGGTTTTGAGCATTCTATTCTAAAAACACATTATGCTGACCCTTTTTAGGCTGACTTCACCCTTTTTATCAATTGGTCAAAATCTCAGGCATTTTCCAAACAACATTTCCTAGAACAAAATATGAAACTTGTAGGGAACACATTAAACTAAAACCTCACCAAAAACCAGACCTAGAGCCCTTGAATTGATGCCTTAAAACAGTGGCCAACAGAGACCCAATTTATGTGTTTTTCTCTGTAAATGTTAAACGGTTTTTATTTAAATAAAATAAATGACCCCCGTGCTATAAGATATAACCTTAGTGATAAATATAAAAGTTGTAGGGAATATTTTTATCTAAGAGATGTTAAAATATCATAAATTAAATCTAAGTCTAAGTACTTAAAAGCACTGTCGCAACTTTAAAATTAGCAATTAAACTTTTATCTAAAATTGGCTTAGTGTTTGAATGACGTGCTACTTATGGAACTTGAGTGTGCGAACCTTATATGAACTTTTTAAGTAATTAGTATATGAAGATGATGCCTTTGATGAAATGAACTCATACCGATGGTTCGATTTTATGTCGCATAAATTATGCTTATGTTTCGCATGCTTCTACTTGAGGTTTTAGCAAGTTGTACCTTGTGCTATACCATCTGTTATGCTATTATCAACTGTACACGGGAAGCATGTTGCACATCATGAGCATTTCGATATTTGCATCTTGGGTTATCAGAGTTCTTTCCGTATCTATCGTGATGGGTTGGGTTATATTGAAATTATTCTTTTTTCGGCTCCTAGTCTAAGGCGTCTCTGGTAGCCATTTTTGTAACTATTTTGGGATATATTCTCTCTGAGCACCTTGGGTGTGTCTCCGGTGTTTCAAAAGAAAAATTTGCTATTTATGAATATTGTTGGGCACCACGGGTTTGTCATTAGCACTCTAATTTTGGTAATTTAAACCTTGGGTTGATACTAAGAGAGCATCCTAGTTTTTAATGTGGCAATAATATAAAGTCCAATTACGGCAATGACAATAAGTCTATGAGGCGGCAATAATATAAAATCCCATCACGGCATTGACAATAAGTCCTTGAGGCGATAGTAGTATAAAGTCCCATCACGGTAATATAAAGTTCCATCACGACATTGACAATAAGTCCCTGAGGCGGCAGTAATATAAAGTTCAATCACGGCATTGACAATAAGTTCCTGAGGGGGCAGTAACATAAAGTCCCATCACGGCATTTATAATAAGTCCCTGGGCGGCAATGACAACAAGTCCCGTCACGGTGATGACAATAAATACTATACAGAATATTGGGCATTCATGCATAACAAAAAAATAATATACATACATTGCTCATAAAGATTCTCATAAAATAAAAAATTAATTTTATTAAAATAAAACTAAATAGTAAAAACATGATTTTTAGTATACCAACCCTAATAATCTCCCACTTATTCTCAAAATCATGTTGTCATACATCTGACTCACATGCCTTCTACATAACTATCAAAAGTCTTAACCGGTAAGCTCTTTGTAAATGATCTACAAGGTTATTTCCTGATCTAAGCTCTGTTTCTAATTGAAAATCTGAGTCTGTGTACCTTAAAGGTACAAGACCGTCTGCCTTGTAAACCAGCATATAATCTTCAGTCATTTTCAGGTACTTAATTATATTCTTTACCGCAGTTTAATACTCATGCCCTAGATTAGACTGATATCTTCTATCCATACTAACAGCAAAGTAGATGTTGGGTCTAGTGTAAAGCATAGCATACATGAGACTTTCTACTTTCGAAACATCAGGAACCGCCTTCTCTATCTCATCAAGTGTCTTAGGACACTAATCCTTGATAGAATGATTCCATGCTTGAAAGGGAGAAACCCTTTCTTGGAATCCTGCATGCCAAAACGAGCAAGGATATCATCGATATACTTAGCTTGTGATAAGCCCAACATCATTTATTTCTGATCTCGCACATGCTTGATCCCAAGAATGTAACTGGCTTCTCTCAAGTCCTTCATATCGAACTGCCCAGATAACTATACTTTAACCGTAGATAATTCCCTTATATCATTTTCGATGAGAAAGATATCATCTACATAAAGTACTAGGAAGATCACTATTCTTCCGTCACACTCCTTGTACACACACGACTCATCTGGAATTTGATTAAAATTATAACACTTAATGGCTTGATCAAACTAAGTTTTTTAAGACATCGATGCCTTCTTAAGTCCATAAACGGATCTCTTAAGCTTATACAACATGTGTTCCTGGCCATTTGCAATGAATCTGTCTAGTTATGTCATATAGATACACTCGCCAAGACTTCCGTTAAGGAAAGCTATCTTGACATCCATTTGCCAGATTTCATAATTAAAATGAGCAACAATGGATAAGAGAATCCGAATAGACTTAAGCATGGCTACCGGCGAAAAGGTTTCCTCATAATCGATCCCTTCTTTCTGAGTGAACCATTTAGCAACAAGCCTAGCTTTGAAGGTTTCGACCTTCCCATTTGTTCCTCTCTTTCTCTTGTAGATCCACTTGCATTTAATGGGTTTTATCCCTTCAGGTGGTTCTACAAGTTTTTATATCTGATTGGAATATATAGATTCCATCTTTAAATTCATAGCTCTTTGCCAAATATCTGTATCTTTGTCTTGAAGTGCTTCATTGTAGTTACAGGGCTCGGTATCTAGTTCTGTCGGGATCCTGTCAAAAGACTCTTCTAAGAACATATACCGGAGAGGTTGATGAACAACTCTCCCACTACGACGAGGCACTACTTGTGTTTGTGTACTAGCAGTAACACGTTGTGCAGAATTAGAACCCTGTGCATCAGCACCCTGTTCTTGATTTGCACCTATCTCGATAATTCTTTCACTACGATGAGGTAATGAGATATTAGTGACATGTTCTTCCATTCTACTGGTATTTTCTCTCAGTTCTTCCAGAATAATATTGCTTTTGGGCATGTGATCCATAATATAATCCTCTTCCAAGAATCAGGCATTGGTGCTAACAATGACCTTATGATCCTTAGGGTTATAAAATAGACCACTCTTCGTTCCCTTGGGATACCCTATAAAGAAATAGACTTTTGTCCTCAGTTCCAACTTACCCGCGTTCTCTTTCAACACATGTGCTAGACACCCCCAAATCCGAATGTGTTTCAGACTAAGCTTATGCCCGGTCTACAATTCTGTGGAAGTAGAAGGTACTGACTTAGAAAGTACCAAGTTCAGAATGTAAGCTGCTGTCTCTAAAGCGAGTCCCCAAAACGAATCGGGTAAACATAAATAACTCATCATAGACCTTACAATTTCCGTAACAGTCATATTCTTTCTTTTTGCTACACCATTCTGCTGCAAAGTGCCAAGTGTAGTCAATTGGGTTGTAATCCCCTCTGATGACAAGTAGTCCTTAAACTCTTCAAAGAGGTATTCTCCATCACGGTTGGATCGTATTGATTTGAAAGTTTTACCCGGACGCTTCTCCGCCTCTGCCTTGAATTGTTTAAATTTCTTAAAACATTTAAACTTACCGTGCATAAGGTAAATGTATCCATACTTTGAGTAGTCATAAATGAAACTGACGAAGTACTCAAAGCCACCTCTAGCCCGAATTGTCATAGGACCACACACATCAGAATGAATCAGCTCCAATGGTTCTTTAACTCTATAGCCTTTGGCCAAAAAGGGCCTCTTGGTCATCTTACCCTCTAAGTAAGATTAAGTTTTTTCGCTTAACTTATTTGACCGTCGAATAATTAAATCCACTTGCACGGTTTGGCCTGGTCAAAACTCATAAGCATCCTTAAGAGGGTATCATCAATCCTGATTTTTGAAACGTGAATTCCATCAATAATTAATATTTTTTATATAAATAATACCGTTATTGTGAGACCCTGACCCGTTTTCTTTTTTTTGGCAATTTTTAACGCACGTTTGGTGTTTTATAGCTGCATGTTTTTACGAGTTTAGATGCATGATCGGGCTTAGATATGCATGCGGGGTTGGTTCCCTGAGCCGTTGGCTATTGTGGAGCGGGTTTAAAAAAAATAATATTTTTTGACGAGCCTATAAATATCTTTCTTTAGATATTTGTTTCAAAATATCTCCCATCTCTCTATCTCTTCTCTCTCTCTACAAGTTTTTCTCTCTGCCTTCTCTCTAAGTTCTTCGGGGCCCAGGGTTCGATTTTCGACGATCAGACTACGAATTCTTGGTATCGACATCGAGGGCTATGCAACCATCCGGTCAGATTTTGATTTCGACGAGGCTTGATTTTGCACGTGGTTCGAGGCATCGAGTTTTTAACTCACCAAGGTAGGATCCTAGACTCTCATGTCTTATAAGGGTGCTACGGGTAATCGTGTGTACTTTTAACGGTTAGATCGCTGTAGATTTGACTTTGTTTCAAGAAAATTGAATTTTGGTTTCAGAAGGGGTTCTGTGTTGATTTCGGTGGATGGAATCGAGTTTTGAGGTTTTTCGTTCGGTGATTCTAGGTATTTTGGGCTTTTGTATGTCCGTGAGTGTTATATATATGCGAATCGATAAGTTTAAGTGTGTTTTGATGCATCATAGTGGATGTTGGGGAGTTTGGGGGCCAAGAACACTCAAGAACACAAAATCTGGGTTCTTCTCGGGTGGTAGCTCGCTCAAGCACCCAAAGTTCGCTTGAGCAGACTGTCTGCGCAGGGCCATTTTGTTTTGATGTTATCTCTCCGTTCAGACTCGAAATTAGATCATTCCTGTACTCAAATTGAAGCCCTGGAAGTCTTCTTTCCAATGACACCTCTCTCACCTTAAAATTCTTTTTGTAAAAAAAGTTATGATCAAAAGAGTGAAGGTGTATCAAGATTTCTAAACTATTTTTCACTCGTTTTTGGCCAAATGTTTGGGAAAAAGTTTTTTTTCATTCTTGTTGGCCCATTTGACCTAATTCCATGTTTCGTGGGGCATTGTAGTGTTATTGTAGGTGTGTGGGTTCATGTTTTCTGTGTTGGATGTGTGTGAGTTCGTTTTGGTCGTGTTAGGGCCTTGGGAGTTTGTTCGTATTTTTTGATTTGGTGGTTGGTTCTTTCGTTTCCAATTAGCATTCTATGGTATTTAATTGATTAATTTATGAGAATTAGTCGATTCAAATACCTGTAGATTCTTTTTGGGGTTCGGTTGGTTGTGTGATGGCTTCGGAAGTCGTGTGGTGGCCTCTCGGTCGATTGGGTTATGGGGCTCGATCGACTGCTCTCCTCTAGTTGATTAGATTTTAGTTGATTGGATTATGGTGTCCTATCAATTGAAGTCACGGAGATGGTGTTAGTCATTTCATGCGGGGTGTTGGTGCACAGTTGTGTGCGTGGTGGTTCGTGCATCGTTACGTGCAGGGGTTTTGTTTTGTTTCTGGATTTAAATTTTCTCCCAGCGTTGACTGCTCGAGCAGTGGTTGAGCGCTCGAGCGGGGTGGTGCCAGAGTGTTGGGTCGGTTGGTGACAGCTCAAGCGGTGGCTGCCAGAGTGTTGGGTCGGTTGGTGACTGCTCGAGCGGTGGTTGAGCGCTCGAGCGGTGGAGTGGCAAAGCTGTATGTCGGTAGGGGACCGCTCGAGTGGTGGTTGTGCGCTCGAGCGGGGTTGTGGCAGTGTGTTATGTTAGTTGGGAATCGTTTGAATGGATGTCGGGTTATGTGACGGGTAACATCATGACGTGAAGTTATATATGGCTATGTACGTTTATAACTGGTTACGTGCATTTATAACTTTAGTTTATTTATGTACGAACTATGTAAGTGAATTACAGGGGTTTGATATCGTTATGTGTATCGTGATTTATGCTTTAAAACCTAGAGTTTTATAGGCATGTGACGTGGTCTGTAGAACGTCGTGTTGATACATGGTTATGTGCTTCAAATCCCGGTGTGTGTGCAATTGGGGCTGTGGTAGTCCTTCGGTTAAAATTTGAGAAGATGCATTAGTTGGGGCAGTGGTCCTTCCATGAAAGTTCGAGAAGATTTATGGATTGCATGTATTGCATATTGGGACGAATAGACTAATTTTCTTAAAAAATGTATTATCAGCCTATGGGAGTCGTAATACTAGAATCGTTTTCAAGGCGCTGATGAGTCAAAAAATAGTTTTTATCCTCGCTTTTCCTTGCATGTGAAAATGATTTTCTGGCTCTGGTGAGTCGTGATCTAAAACGGTTTTCAAATTGTTTTGTTGGCTTGAAAGATAGTCAAAAATAGCACTTCGTTTTTCGAGCATGTTTAGCTTATACTGTATGTGTTGTTTAGAATCTACTGAGTTTTGGCTCACGGTGTGGGATTTACTTTTCTTCAGGTACTGGTCACATAGGTTGATCAGGAGGTGCTGGAGAGGTGAAAGTGCTTTAGCCTTCCTTTTTGTTCTTTCTGTTATATGTATATGTTGTAACATATTTTTTGGTGTTGGAACCGCGTAGTATAAGCTTTTGGCATTTGAGCCTTATGTTTTGTAAGCCGTTGGGTGTTTATTATACAATGCATGTATGGTTTATTTTGAGAGTGTATTCTCGGACTGGGTTTTATGATGGTTGTTTGTGGGTGTTTCACGTGACCCGGAGATTGGGACGTGACAGATTGGTATCAGAGTTCTGGGTTTGAATACCAATGAACCGTGGGAAGAGGGTGTCCCGTGTGAGATTGATTGTGTGTGCTTGACTGCATGTGTTTAGATGCTTTGATAACATGTACATGATGGCATGTGGGTCATACGTGAATGATGTGTATATGTGAGCATGGGGGTTGAATCTTAGGAGTGATAGTCCTGTCTTTTGGCATCTAGGTTAACAAACTTGGGAGTCAAGTTAAAAACGCGTTTAGATGACGTGATTTCTAGTAGGGAATCTGAGTAGGTTATCCAGATTGAAGTTTCATTCTTGTTGGTTCTCCTCGGTATATGTAGAGTTGTTTAGCATGAACCTATGTGGCTATGTGATAGCATGCTAAGTGTTTAGCATTTATGTTCATGCTATGTGATGCATCTTATATACTGCTTTGCTTTCATATAGATGTGATGTCGGCGAGGAGAGGACGAGGCCATGGTCGAGGTCGTGGCCGTGCTGGCCAAGGGAATATTCCTATCCCTGATGCTGGGGATGCTAATGCTCCCCAAGGACCGATGGATGCGACTGAGCTGTTGCATGTGCTGGTTGGTTCTATCCAGCAGCTGGTTGCTAGGGGTGAGCCTGTTAGGGAGAGGGAGGTAGTACCTGAGGCGAGGGCTACAACTGCGATGCGGGAGTTTTGGCATATGGATCCGCCTACCTTTGTAGGAGATCCTGATCCTCTTATGGCGACAGAGTGGTTGGAGTTGACAACTCGGATCCTTGACACATTGCAGGTTGTGGAGGATGAGTTGCGGGTTTCTTTTGCCACCTTTCAGCTGAGGGGTGATGCTCATCAGTGGTGGAGATATGCCAGGACTACCGTAGGGGCCGCGTGGGCAGCATTTACACGAGTCTTTCTAGAGAGATATTTTCCAACTTCGAGGAGGGACTTATGTAGGGAGGAGTTCTATTCTCTTACTCAGGGGGCCATGGACATCATGCAGTACGAGGCCAAGTTTACGAGCTTGTCTCGGTTTGCACCGGAGGTGGAGTGTACAGATGAGTTGCTTTCGATGAGCTTCGAGTGGGGCTTGAGGCTGGGGATCAAGGAGCGAGTGGCTGTGATGGGATTTCGTGTGTTCAAACAGCTGGTGGAGGCGGCAGCAAGGGTTGAGAATGCTTTGGCTAAGACTCGAGCTTCAAGGGAGGCCAGGACATCGCAGGGTGGAGCGGAGGTACAGACAGCTGGACGCTCCAGCAAGAGGCAGAAGTCCTTTGGTCCTAGCTTTTATCCATCTGGACCACAGAAGTTCTCAGCACCATCACCATCTGTGGCTTCGTCTGGAAGGCTAAAGCGGAGGGAGTTGACTTGTTTTTGATGCAAATAGCTGGGGAATCGTGCGGCAGATTGTTTACAGTTGAGACCATCCCTGAGTTTTACTCCAGTGCAGCCACAAGGGAGGGAACCCCTAGTTTGCTATGAGTGTGGATAGTTATGACATATTCATAGCAATTGTCCCAAGAGAGGCAATGCGCCGAGCAGGGAGGACACACCAGTGGGTTCGTATGCACAAGGTCGATAGTAGCCTTTCGCAGTACAGACTTCCCGGATGGCAGGTGGGAGTACATCAGTTCTGTCGGTGCGGAAGCCGACAACGCCGAGTTATGTGGATAGGACAGAGTGGAGTTTCCCCAAGTGTATTCTCTTACAGCTCGCGGTTCATCTAGGGCACCGATCGTGCCAGAGGATGCTGATATGCCTTCAGCGAGCATAAGTACTTCCTAAAACTAAAGGTTATGGGTCAGATTCATCACTGCATTTGTTTGGGGTTGGTTATGGATCCCGTAGAAGGTGTGCTGTGTTGAGGCAGTGGTTGGTGAGGTTATGAGGTGGGGAGTGTTGTATATCCCGAGTCTTTGAGATAGTTGGACATTGTTTAGGATGCCTGACCTTGTTTGACTATATCTTAGGAATAGTTTAGCTGAACATCTCGTGTGCCTGTATCGGTTGCGATCGGCGGTTTGTCGTTTTGGCCTTGTGTTGAATTTTGGGGGTGAAATTCCTTTAAGCGGGGTAGAGTTGTGAGACCCTGACCAATTTTCTTTTTTTGGCATTTTTCGACGCGCGTTTGGTGTTTTTATAGCTCTATATTTTTACGAGTTTTGATGCATGATCGGGCTTAGATATGCATGCGGGGTCGGTTCTCGGGGCCGTTGGCCGTTGTGGTGCGGGTTTCAAAGAAAAAATAATATTTTTTGACGGGCCTATAAATATCTTTCTTTAGATATTTGTTTCAAAATATCTCCCATCTTTCTCCCTCTTCTCTTTCTCTACAAGTTTTTCTCTCTGCCTTCTCTCTAAGTTCTAGGGGGCCCGGGGTTCGATTTTCGACGATCAGACTGCGGATTCTTGGTATCAACATCGAGGGCTACGCAACCATCTGATCAGATTTTGATTCTGGCAAAACTCGATTTTGCACGTGATTCAAAGCGTCGAGTTTTTAACTCACCGAGGTAAGATCCTAGACTCTCATGTCTTATAAGGGTGCTACGGGCAATCGTGTGTGTTTTTAGCGATTAGATCGCTGTAGATCTGATTTTGTTTCAAGAAAATCAGGTTTTGATTTCAAAAGGGGTTTTGTGTTGATTTCGGTGGATGGAATCGGGTATTGAGATTTTTTGTTCGGTGATTCTAGGTGTGTTTTGAATCTGTAAGTTTAAGTGTGTTTTGATGTATCATAGTGGATGTTGGGGAGTTTGGGGGCCAAGAACATAAAATCTGGGTTCTTCTCGGGTGGTAGCTCGCTCGAGCGCCCGAAGTTCGCTTGAGCGAAGTAGCTGCGCAGGGCCATTTTATTTTGATGTTATCTCCCTTGTCTGGACTCCGAATTAGGTCGTTCTTGTACTCAAATTGAAGCCCCGGAAGTATTCTTTCCAATGACACATCTTTCACCTTAAAATGCTTTTTTTAGAAAAAGTTATGATCAAAACAGTGAAGGTGTGTCAAGACTTCAAAATCGTTTTTCACCCGTTTTTGGCCGAATGTTTGGGAAAAAGTTATTTTTCATCGTTGTTGGCCCTTTTAACCTAATTCCATGTTCCGTGGGGGCATTGTGGTGTTATTGTAGGTGTGTGGGTTTGTGTTTGCCGTGTTAGATGTATGTGAGTCCGTTTTGGTCGTGTTAGGGCCTTGGGAGTTTGTTCGTATTTTGTGGTTTGGTGGTTGATTCTTTGGTTTTCGATTAGCATCCTATGGTATTCAATTGATTAATTTATGAGAATTAGTCGATTCAAATACATGTGGATTCTTTTTGGGGTTCGGTTGGTTGTGTGATGGCTTTGGGAGTCGTGGGGTGGCCTCTAGATCGATTGGGTTATGGGGCTCGATCGACTGCTCTCCTCTCGTGATTTTAGTTTATTAGATTATAGGGTCCTGTCAATTGAGGTCACAAAGAGGGTGTTGGTCATTTCATGCGGGGTGTTGGTGCACGGTTATATGCGTGGTGGTTCGTGCATCGTTGCGTGCAGGGTTTGGTTTTGTTTCTTGGTTTGAGTTTTCTCCCAGCGTTAACCGCTCAGTGGTGATTGAGCGCTCGAGCGGGGTGGTGCCAGAGTGTTGAGTCGGTTGGTGACCGCTCGAGCAGTGGTTGAGCGCTCGAGCGGTGGAGTAGCAGAGATGTATGTCGGTAGGGGACTGCTCAAGCGGTGGTTGTGCGCTCGAGCGGGGTTGTGGCAGTGTGTTATGTCAGTTGGAAATCGTTTGAATGGATGTCAGGTTATGTGACGGGTAACATCATGATGTGAAGTTATATATGGTTGTGTGCATTTATAACTGGTTACGTGCATTTATAACTCTAGTTTATTTATGTACGGACTATGTAAGTGAATTACAGGGGTTTGATATCGTTATGTGTTTCGTGATTTATGCTTTAAAACCTAAAGTTTTATAGGCATGTAACGTGGTCTGTGGAATGTCGTGTTGATACATGATTATATGCTTCAAATCCTGGTTAATGATACATGTGTGCGTGTGTGGGTGTATGAGGTAGGCTACGAAAGCCGGTGTGTGTGCGATTGGGGCTTTGGTAGTCCTTCGGTTAAAGTCTGAGAAGATGCATTAGTTGGGGTAGTGATCCTTCGGTGAAAGTCCGAGAAGATTCATGGATTGTATGTATTGCATATTGGGACGAATAGACCAATTTTCTTAAAAACTGTATTATCGGCCTATGGGAGTTGTAATACTAGGATCGTTTTCAAGGCTCCGATGAGTCAAAATATGATTTTTATCCTCGCTTTCCCTTGCATGTGAAAATAGTTTTCTAGCTCTAATGAGTCGTGATCTAAAACGATTTTCAAATTGTTTTGTTGGCTTGAAAGAGAGTTAAAAATTGCACTTCGTTTATCGAGCATGTTTAGCTTATACTGCACGCGTTGTTTAGAATCTGCTGAGTTTTGACTCACGGTGTGGGATTTACTTTTCTTCAAGTACCGGTCATGTAGGTTGATCAGGAGGTGCTGGAGAGGTGGAAGTGCTTTAGCCTTCCTTTTCGTTCTTTCTGTTACATGTATATGTTGTAACATGTTTTTCGGTGTTGGAATCGCATAGTATAAGCTTTTGGCATTAGAGCCTTATGTTTTGTAAGCCGTTGGGTGTTTATATTATAATGCATGTATGGTTTATTTTGAGAGTGTATTCTCGGGCTGAGTTTTATGTTGGTTGTTTGTGGGTATTTCACGTGACCCAGATATTGGGACGTGACAGCTATCCAACTCAATGGGAATATAGGCCCATATAAGATCGTACCCTCTAATGAATCAAAAAAATAAATATTAAATATATACAAATCAATAATTATTTCAGAATTAAGAGGATAAGCACTATTCATAATAACCTTGGGGTGAATTAATTTATATAATCAGTATAAAATTAATTACCCAAAATGTCTCGTTCAATACATACAAAATGTACTGGTACAAAGAGTTAGAACAATAGACGATGCTATTATCTGTTACTCGTAACCAAGACAAGCCTACTAAGACTCTGTGCTACTGTCGTATCGTTGGTATATCTATTTTCATTTAAGCTGTGAACATAAAACTTAAATTTTGCAAGAGCTTAAAATCTGATCTTCTGTGTGTTAGCCATACTCTACACACCAGATTAAATATTATATAGAATATCGAACATCCATGCATATCATTAAAGAAATGATACATACACATTACTCATAAAAATTCTCATAAAATAAAAAATTAATTTTATTAAAATAAAATTATATACTAAAATCATGATTTTCAGTATACCAACCCTAACACTTACCATCGGTACGACTATAGTACCGAATTTTAGTAGGCCTGTCTTGGTTACGGGGAACAGATAATAGCGTCGTCTATTGTTTCGACTCTCTGTGCTAGTACACTTTGTGTGTATTGAACGTGACATTTGTGATAATTAATTTTATACTAACTATATAAATTAAATTCACACCCCAAGGTTATTATGAATAGTATTTATCCTCTTAATCTTGAAATAATTATTGATTTATATATGTTTAACATTTGTTGTTTTGATTCATTAGATGTCGCGATCTTATATGGGTCTATATTTCTGGTGAGTTGGATAACGGTATTATTTATATAATAAATATTAATTATTGATGGAATCTACGTCCCGAAAGATTGGGATTGACGATACCCCTTTAAAGAAGCTTATAAGTTTTGATTGGGTCAAATCGTACATGTGAATTTGATTATCCGGTGATCAAATAAGTTAAGGGGAATGACATAAGGAATATCAAGATGCCGATTAAATTAAATTATCAGTAATTAAATTTAATTGGCGGGTATCAAAAATCTTAACACGGAGAGAAATGGTAAGCATTTAAGAACAGGAGCTCAATACAAGAAGATTTTGAGATTATGGGTCAGAGTGCAATTATAGTTTTTTAGTAGTGTGAACTGTAATTCAGTATTTTATAGAAATTACAGAAATCGTTGCTGTCTTTTCATAATTGCAGAAACCGCTGGTAGGTGTCTGTGTTCCACTAGAAATTTTACTCATAATTACTCCCCAAGTCCCTTATGTAGCTCTATATATATGCGGGTAGGTCGAACCAGTTTAATATCATATCATAACATTTTTTGTTTTTTAGGACTTAATATATCTGGGTTCTGCCGGTACGAGTTTTCGATAGTCCGTAGCCCACACTAAGTTCGAGAATCGCGTAAGGAAATACAGTAGAAGATCTAATAGGAGCTTTAACTCAGAATCAAATCGTAGTTAAAGAATCGATCGACAAAATGTATTCTTCTAAATTAACTTTGGTTACACGGATTTTATTTTAATCGTTCGACGTCAAAAGTTTTATTTGGAGCCCATTTCGGCGTTTATCCTTCCAGTTAATTTTTTTACCGAAAATCGTTTGCAAAAATAATAATTTTAGTAGTTTTGCCTCCAACAATTGGTATCAAAGTTGATTTATTTTTTGTTTACGGTAATCGGGGCCGGATAATTTTAGAACTGTTGCTAACTTTATTTTGTAGGCGTTCTAAATTCCGATTTTGTGATAATCATTTATTTTTCATGTTTGATTGAATATTTTGAATGAATGATGATTATTTTTTTCAATCACGAGGGTTGATCGTGGTAAATTGATTGTGAACTCTACGGAGGCATATGATCAATGTAAATATTATTATTTTTTAATTTTTAGTTTTTTTTATTTTATGTAATCAAAATAAAAAAAAAGGGATTGAAGAACAGTATGTGGAGCAGTGAAAGTGGCACTGTTTTTCCAAAAAGTTTCGGTGCAAACAGTGGCGCATATTGCAATCTTCCACACAGTGGTTGAGTAGGAACCGCATTATTGTTTCGATAAAAAAGGAAGCAGCACCAAACAGTGATTTCAATGCAGCAGTACAAACAGCCTCTAGTTTTCCAAACGCAGCCTAACGTTGCAGTAACTTTGAGAACTGCAACACTGTTTCTTAATTCCAAAGCAGTGGTTTTGAAAACAAAAATCCATAGCAACAGTTTTCCAGCCAACGAAGAACACTGTAGTGGCGCACAAACAGCCACCAGTTTCCAAACAGTAAGCGACAAAGTGGTTTTCTAACTCAGCGCCAATCACAACACTGTTGCACCAATCCAAACACAGCGTCGGTTTCTGATTTGTGGAGCCAATTCAAATACTATTTCATTGGTTGTGTTTTTTTTCAATCAAACACAATGCCGGTTTCCAAAAAGCATCAACTGTGGCACTATTTTCTAAACTACACAGGTGCAAACAGCGGTTTCCAAGCAAACTGTTTCGAAGATTTGAAATTATCTATTAACTAGTAAAATTTTGCAGCAATTGAAAGACTGGAGGCTTATCTTAAACAGGATACTAAAATTCTTTAGAGTTTTAGATGGATTATAAAATCAGGATATATTTATTTTATATTTATTTGTTTTATATATTAACTGCGTGTATGATAAATATTAGTTTTATTTATTATATTAATTTAATTAATTCAAAAATTCGATTTTAATTAAAATATTTTGTAATAAAAAATAAAATAAATTTTTTTTAATTAATTAATTTTATTTAAATAGAAAAATTTTAGATATTTTATTTTTTTTAATAAAATTTCACGTTTAAAGATATATATTTTTAAAATTCAGATATCTTAGAAAAACGTGATAATTAATTTCAAATTTTGAATTAATAAAATAAAAAATATGTAATCGAAATAAATTATTATTTTTTAAAAAATGTGAAACGAAAAATAAAATAAATAAATGTCTTTAATCACTACCTTAACTGAGAAGCTAAAAAAAAATTGTACATTTATTAAATTTTATTTGTTATGCATTTAAACACGAAAAGATGGTTTGATAAATCATAATATTTGAAATCGTATACACAAAAAGATATTTGATTCTTTCAGATCGTGTGACTTTCGAAATTAATATATTTATTTTAATAAAACGAATTTTTATAACCCTAAAAAATATTTTAAAAATTTTAGTGGGAGATCATTTATTCACAGATAAATTCTGCGGTCTTCATCACCAGTTTGTAGGCGATACAATTAAATTATGCGTGTTGACAGTAAGACCTTCCTCCCCATCAGACAGAGTAATTGCTGTATCGCAAGTATAAGCTTCATTACGGATAATTCTGGATAATTATTAGTGTAGATCACTTCTCCATCTGAAGGGTTCATTACGAAGTGATTGACTTGGAAATAGGTAATTGTTAACATTTAGCTGTATATAATAGTATTTTCTCTATCTGAGTCATTGCCATTATATACTAAACCAAAACTATGTCAGCTATTTAATTTTTACTTGTTATGGTCAATTGTCTAGATAGTAAAATTAAAAAAAATTGACCTGTCTGGTCTTATGAAGAATAGTAGACATCCTCCTATCGAGACATGCTATTCTTAGGTTACCGACTGCTGATGAATTAATTTTAAAATGGTAGAGAAAACTAAATTAAAATAAATTCAAAGTTTTACTCATCATAATTAACGGTAATTTTAATTATGTGATTCTCAGGATTAAAATGGCTTTCAACCCACTCGTTTCCATTCTCAAAGAAAACAAACTTACGGGACCAAATTATATTGACTGAAAATGGAACTTGGACACTGTATTAACTGCTGAGAATTATAAATTTGTTTTAACTGAGATATGTCCACCAGTACCGGATGAGGGGTTACCAAAAGAAAAATCCAGGCCCATCAGAAGTGGCAAAGAGCTGATCAGATGGCTCATTGTTACATTTTGATTTCAATGTCAAATGTTTTGCAACATCAGCATCAGTCTATGCCCAGTGCCTATGACATGATGATGAACCTTAAAAAAATATTTGGAAATCAAAATCGTGCTGCTAGGCAAGTGGCCATGAGATCTTTAATGAATGCAAATATGGCTGAAGGTACACCAGTTATGGATCATATTCTAAGAATAATCAGTCTTCTGAATGAACTAGAGATCCTTGGAGCTGAAATTGACAAAAAAACCCAGGTCGATATCATACTCCAATCATTACCTGAAAGTTTTAAGCAGTTTTTCCTGAACTATTCTATGAATAAGCTCATCTACATACTGACAGAACTTCTTAAGGAACTTTAAGCAGCCGAGGGTGTTCTTAGGAAGCCAGGTTCTGTGAATGTGGCTGAGAAAGGATCTTCCTCTAAAATGAAAAGTAAGAAGAACAAAAATGTTCAGACACATGTAAACACAAGTCTAAAAGCAGTTAAGGGACCAAAAGTTGGTGTGAAGAAGCCGAGAGGCAAGTGCTATCACTGTAACCAGTTTGGGCATTGAAAAAAGCAGTGTTCGATTTTTCTCAATAAGCAGAATGAACAAGGTAATTCCTGTTCACTAGTTGTTGAAACATGTTTAACCGTGTTATCTACTAGTACCTGGTGTGTAGTACGGGAGGCACTAATCATATATGCAATTATTTGCAAGAATTTCAAAAAACCAGGCAGCAGAGTGATGGAAAAATCTACCTGTACATGGGTAATAATACAAGGGTGGCAGCAGTTGCAGTAGAAGATGTCACACTCAATTTAAGTAGAGATAGGATACTACTTCTAAAAGATTGTCTTTATGTATCTTCAATTAGAAGAAATTTAATTTCAGTCTCGAGTTTAATAAATGACAAATATTCTTCTCATTTTGGTGACTCGGTCGTGAAAAAAAATATTTTATTTATTCTGGTACATTGGTGGATAATCTGTATGTTGTATCTCTTATCTCTCCTACACTGTAACTAACTGAAATGAATAACACAACTACTTTACCATATAAGAGAAAGTTTCATTCTTTAATGAACCAAACGTTTTTTTGGCACTTACGCTTGGGTCATATTAATCTAAAAATGATAAACAGACTGGTAGAAGATAGACCTTTGAGTTCATTGGAAGTGGAGGCACTTTCAATATGTGAATCTTGCTTAGAGGGTAAGACGACCAAGAGGCCTTTTTCGGCCAAAGGCTATAGAGCTAAAGAACCGTTAGAGTTGGTTCATTCTGATGTGTGTGGTCCTATGATAATCCGGGCTAGTGGTAATTTTGAGTACTTCGTTTGTTTCATTGATAACTACTCAAGGTATGGATATATTTACCTGATGTACCGTAAGTCTGAATGTTTTGAGAAATTCAAAGAATTCAAGGCGGAGACGTAGAAGCGTCTAGGTAAAAGTATCAAACCACTACGATCCGACCGTGGTGGGGAATACCTATTTGGAGAGTTTAAGGACTACCTATCATCAGAGAAGATTACATCCCAGTTGACTGCACCTGATACTCCACAGCAGAATGGTGTAGCAGAAAGAAAGAATATGACTCTTATGGAAATGGTAAGAACCATAATGAGTTATTCAGGTTTACACGATTCGTTTTGGGGACTCTCTTTAGAAACAGCAGCTTACACTCTGAACTTGGTACCTTCTAAGTCAGTACATTTTACTCCCACAGACTTGTGGACTGGGTATAAACCTAGTCTGAAACGAATTCGTATTTTGGGGTGTCCAGCACATGTGCTGAAAGGGAACACGGGTAAGTTGGAACTGAGGACGAAAGTTTATTTCTTTGTGGGGTATCCCAAGGGAACGAATAGTGGTCTATTTTATAACCCTAAGGATCAAAAAGTCATTGTCAGCACCAATGCCCAATTTTTGGAAGAGGATAATATTATAGATCACAGACCCAATACCAAAATTATTCTAGAAGAACTAAGAGAAAATACCAATAGAACGGAAGAAGAACCACAAGTCCTTGATATTCCATTACCTCGTCGTAGTGGAAGAATTATCGGGATAGGTACAAATCAAGAACAGAGTGCTGATGCACAGGGTTCAGATTCTGCACTGTCTGTTATTGCTAGTACACAGACACATGTAGTGCCTCATCGTAGTGGGAGGGTTGTTCATCAACTTGATCAGTATATGTTCTTGGGAGAGTTGCTTGGTAAGATCCCGACAGAACTCGATATTGACCCTTGTAACTATAATGAAGCACTAAAAGACAAAGATGCAAATCTTTGGCAAAGGGCTATGAATTCATAGATGGAATCTATGTATTCCAATCAGGTCTAAGAACTTGTAGAACCACCCGAAGGGATAAATCCATTGGATGCAAGTGGATCTACAAGAAAAAGAAAGGAGTAGATGGAAAAGTTAGAACCTTCAAAGTTAGGCTTGTTGCTAAAGGATTCACTCAGAAAGAAGGGATCGATTATGAGAAAACCTTTTCGTTGGTAGCCTTGCTTAAGTCTATCCAGATTCTCTTATCCATTGCAGCTCATTTCGATTACGAAATCTGGCAAATGAAAGTCAAGATAACTTTTTTTAACGAAAGTCTTCACGAGTGTATCTATATGATACAACCAGACGGATTTAATGTAAAGGGCCAGGAGCACATGTTGTGCAAGCTTAAGAGATCCATTTATGGACTTAAGTAGGCATCGAGGTCTTAGAACACTCGGTTTGATCAAGCTATAAAGTCTTATGTTTTTGACCAAAGTCCGGATGAGTCCTGTGTGTACAAGAAGTGTAACGGAAGCGTGGTGATCTTCTTAGTACTTTATGTAGATGATATCTTACTTATCGAAAATGATGTGAGAGCATTATCTACAGTTAAAGTATGGTTATCTGGGCAGTTCGATATGAAGGACTTGGGAGAAGCCAGTCACATCCTTGGGATCATGCTTATGCCATATCGAAAACAAAGGATATTGGGCTTATCATAAGTAAAATATATCGATGATATCCTTGTTCGTTTTAGCATGCAGGATTCCAAGAACAGGTTTCTCCCTTTCAGGTATGGAGTCACTCTATCCAAGGATCAATGTTCTAAGACACCTGATGAGATAGAGAAGATGAAGGCGATTCCTTATGCTTCGGCAGTAGAAAGCCTCATGTATGCTATGCTTTGCACTAGACTCGACATTTGCTTTATCGCTGGCATGGTTAGTAGATATCAGTCTAACCCATGACAGGAACATTGGACTATGTTAAATAATATAATCAATTACATGAAAAGGACTAAGCATTATATGTTGGTTTACCAAGCAAACAGTCTAGTACCTTCGGGTACACAGACTCAGATTTCCAGTCTGACAGGGATTCCCGTAAGTCCACCTCAAGATATGTGTTTACCTTAGGAGGTGGAGCTATATGCCAGAGGAGTATCAAGCAGTCATGCATTGCTGGTTCTACCATGGAGGGCGAGTATGTGGCAGCTTCTGAAGCAGCCAAGGAGGTCATTTGGCTCAAGAACTTCTTGTTGGATCTAGATGTGATACCTTCAGTTCAGTTGGCTATTACACTTTACTGTGACAATAACGGAGTGGTTGCAAACTCGAAGGAGCCAAGGGTTCATAAGAGAAGCAAGCACTTTGAATGTAAGTATCACATGATATGAGAGATCGTACAGAGAGGTGATTTTTTGTGATCAAGATTGCATCAGGAGACAATTTTGCAGATCTTTTTATAAAGAGCTTACCTGTTAAGACTTTTGATAGTCATGTAGAGGGCATTAGAGTCAGATGTATGGCAGCATAATTTTGAGTATAAGTGGAAGATTGTTAGGGTTAGTATACTGAAAACTATGTTTTTAGTATTTAATTTTATTTTAATAAAATTTATTTTTTATTTTATGAGAATTTTTATGAGTAATGTATGTGTATCATTTTTTTAATGTTATGCATGGATGTCTGATATTCTGTATAGTATTTAATTTGGTGTGTAGAGTACGGCTTGCACACAGAAGATCAGATTTTAGGTTCTTACTGAATATAAGTTTTATGTTTATAGTTTAGATAGAAATGGACATACTATCAGTACGATTGTAACACAGAATTTTAGTAGGCTTGTCTTGGTTACGGAAAATAGATAATAGTGTCGTCTATTGTTCCGACTCTCTGTGCTAGTACACTTTGTGTGTACTAAACGGGACATTTGGGGTAATTAATTTTATACTGACTATATAAATTAATCCACACCCTAAGTTTATTATGAATAGTGCTTATCCTCTTAATTCTGAAATAATTATTAATTTGCATATATTTAATATTCATTATTTTGATTCATTAGATGGTGCGATCTTATATGGGTCTATATTCCCGGTGAGTTGGATAGCGATATTATTTATATGGCAAATATTAATTATTGACAGAATCTACGTTCCGAAAGATCAGAATTGACGATACCCCATTAAGGAAGTTTATAAGTTTTGATCGGGCCAAACCGTACAGGTGGATTTGATTATCTGGCAGTCAAATAAGTTAAGCGAAAGGGTTTAAGAAATATCAAGATGCCGATTAAATTAAATTATCAGTAATTAAATTTAATTGCGGGTATTGGGAATCTTAACATGAGGAGAAATGGTAAGCATTTAATAACAAGAGCTCAATACAAGAAGGTCTTGAAATTATGGGTCAGAGTACAATTATAGTTCTTTAGTAGTATGAATTATAAATCAGTGTTTTATGAAAATTACAAAAACCGCTGCTGTCTTTCCATAATTGCAGAAGCCGCTAGTAGGTGTCTGTATTCAACTGGAAGGCTGAACCAGTTTGATATTATATCATAACATTTTTTGTCTTTCAAGACTAAATATATCTGAGTTCTACCGGTATGAGTTCTCGATTGTCCGTAGCCTACACTACGTTCGAGAATCGCGTAAGAAAATGCAGTAGAAGACCTGACAGGAGCTTCAACTCGGAATCAAATCGTAATTGAAGAATCGATCGACAAAAGGTATTCTTCTAAATTAACTTTGGTTGCACGATCTTTATTTTGATCGTTCGACGTCAAAAATTTTATCTGGAGCCCGTTTCGGCGTTTATTCGTCTAATTAATTGTTTATCGAAAATCGTTTGCAAAAATAATGATCTTGGTAGTTTTACCTCTAACAGAGGCCAACCTCACGATTGTGCGAACGGGGTGCCTAACACTTTTCCTAGTTTGCACCTTAGCCTCTGAATATTTGTTTTCTCTGATTACCGTTTTAAAGATCAGTGGCTCATTATGTGTTTTTTTGGTTTTTTCTCAAAAACCAAGAGGCGGCTCCATTTTTTTCACACAAAGTTTTCAAAATTTGAATTTCAAATTGTTAAAATATTTTCTTAATATTTCTTGAATTCCCTTAGTTTTGAAACAAAACCCTAATTTCTGGCACCACAGTATTTTCTGGTGACTCCACTAGGAACTGGTTTATAAACTCAAATAAGAGGGTTAGATTTGAAAACATCATTGGTTCTTAATATGCCATTCTTATTTACAGTCTTGTATGCATTTTCAATATTCTTAGCCCCCTGTCTGGTTGACCTGATACCTCGGTCAGTTTACAATCTCGGGGTTATGTTAGGGAGACGGGCAAACCTTACTGGCTACACGCTTTCACATGTGCGGCAAAAAAGTTCTTGCATACCAATCGATCATGTGCTACACCACACCAAGTATAGGAGGTATATACTCGACTCTATTCAGAAGGTACCCTGATTATTGACCAAAACTGGCCTTTTTTGCATATAATTGCTTAGAACCCGCCATTAGGTATTGACCCAGTAGGATTATTTGTTTTATTTAATTGTATGTTTTTCTTATGTTTGTTTAAGACCTTTATTTGTTTGTTTAGATTAAGATAATCTCTCTCTCGTACTCCGACCCGAGTCTTCTTATGGTATTCCTTCGTTTTAAAATAGTTTTCGTCTCGGGTCGTTCCCCAATTTTTGATCTGTTGGTCCAGAATCTTGGGTTCTGCCCGAATTATTGGCTTAGGCTTCGTTGCTGGTTTAGGATAGTTTTCTCCCTCTTGAGTTTTCCTTTACTTGTTGCTTTTGTACCCTCAGCGCCGTTTAGGATAATCTTTTTGAACCCTCGTTCAGGTTCTTATTTTGAGGTCTTGTTTGGCTTAGAGCTATTTTCTTATCGCAGTGATGCCCGTTTCTTCTTTAGAATCTTAGATAAACCTAGTCCCATTTGGCTTAGAGTTGTCTTCTTACCGGAGTGCTGCCCATTTTTTCTTCAGAATCTTAGGGTAAACCTTCTTTTTGGACTTTTGTTGGACCTTTGCTCGGTTTTCATGTTAGTTCTTGGGTGTTAGGGCTTCCAATCGTTATGCTACCAACATGGGCCCAATAGGGGCATGTTTTTGTTTCGGTGGTCATATCTGCTCATGGTCAACTATTTTTGGTGTTTGAAGTGTTTGCTACTCAAGAAGTATCCAATACCAATGCTTCTATTTTTGGGGTTCTCAAGTTTTACTTCGGGTCTAGATCAATGAGTCAGAAGGTTCGCATCTAGTGCGTATTTGGGCTCGGTCAGAAATTGAGAGGCTTTACAGAATGCCAAAACAGATCACGGAAGAGTTTGAGATGGCCAAAAATGAGTTGAATATGACAACCTTAATGAGGGTAATTACCGATATATAGAGAGCTGTTGAGCAATAGGCCCAGGCTCATGTGCAATGTCAGGCACAGATCTGCGCGATTCATACCCATTTGTTAGTACTGAATGAATAACATGATGACCCAAACGGTAACGGGGAAGATTTTTGGGATGACAATCAGGTTCCTAATAGACCGCAAGTTATTCTGCCACCACCATGGATCCCTCGTCAGGGGATAGCTAAGGAAAAAAACACTACTCAGTCTAGAGAATCTTCATTAGCTGAAAAGATCGACCGGATGGAGAAAGTCCTTAGGAAGGCAAAAGGGGTCGAAGAATACATGCTAAATGTAGGGAGTTCTTCTTATTTCCAAACGCTAAGCTCCTAAATAAATTTAAAATGCCCGACATAAAAAAATTCAATAGAACTAGAGATCTTAGAATTCATCTGTGAATGTATGTTGGTACTATGTCGCCAATGAAAATTGATGACCATCTGAAGGCCCAACTCTTTCACCGATCTCTTTCTGGGAAAGCCTAAAAATGGTTCCTCTCCCTCGATGTAGCCAATACCAAAACCTAGGAGGACATAGCTACGGCATTTGTCGACCAGTACAGTTATAATGTCCAGTTAGATGTGCTACCAGAGAGCTAGAAACGACCCACCAAGAGAGTTCAGAATCATTCATAGATTTCCTAACACATTGGAGAGGAAAGGTGGCTAAGATGATCAGCCGGCCAACAAAAAAAAGTGCAAGTCAGAATTGTGGTGAAAAACTTGCAGTCTCCACTGAAGCGATATTTGATTACACAACCACTATCCACCTTTGAGCAATTGTTCGACGCAGGTGTTCAAATTGAAGATGCTATTCAGGCTGGTGATAATGAGAAATTAGAGACAAGTTAGAAATCGAGAAGAACATACCCCGTTAACAACCAGAACCAACCTATCCTTGCTACCAATCTCATCTCCTGTTCAAACGAGGTTAATTTGTTGAACCCCCATTCTGGATAATTAAACCCCTCATCTTTCACTCCGCAACCAAGTAATAACTAGGAGTCTCAACAAAAGCCGAGAAGAGTTTTTACTCTCCTCAATATATATTTGTCCACAACTCTTAATCGACTTGTCGAGAAGAGGCTAATAAAACTTTTGGACCCAATGCCTGTAGCCAAACCTCTACCACTAAGATACAATGCTCTCCATTATTGTGCCTTTCACCAAGGCCATAGATACTTGACCGACAAGTGTATGAGGCTACGTCACCAAATCTAGGATCTTATCAACAATAAGGTTATTCCATCGGTGTCCGCTGCTCAGAAACCAAATGTTACAACTAACCCGCTGCCAAACCATGTTGAGTAAGGAGGGGTGAACTTGATTCAGCTAAGGCAGTCAGAGGATCCTAGTCGTTACATTTTCCAACATACTTTTTTCGTCCATATGTTTCAGCCGCTAGAGATCAGTTTTGTTCTCTAATCATGGCCGGGAATGGTTGGGATATGGAAGAATGAAACGATGCAGTCTGGGAAGGCTATGAGGTGGTAATCCAGGTGAAAAACCAGGAGGACCATAATGATGATGACGATTGGCCTTTGGATTATCCAATGAGGCTACATGGTTTCGGGCATGTCCTAGATGGGATAATCATCCCCAGTTATTCGAGGAAGAAGTTTTTGTTGACAAAATGCAATCTTACTGGTTCGTTCGAAATGTACTAAAGTTAGATGGGCAAGAATGGACCAATTTTTGGGCCGTTAGAGGGTAGCAGGTAGGGTACATTAGAGAAGATATTTGAGAAGACGTTGATAATACATAGGTAATCAAAGACGAAGAAGAAAGGAGAGGAAGAACGGAGAGCAGTAACTTGAATGATCTATGGGCATTTAAAAGCCCTATATGCAATGATTAGGTAAGGTAAGCTGAAAACTCAATGTCGGGACTATGGGATCCCAAAGAAGTGGTTGAACACTTGACTAGGAGCGAGCGGCATTTCAAGCCCGTTCAGCTCGAAAAAGGACAGACCAGTGGAAAAGAAAAAGAGAAGGAACAAGAAGTGGAAGACGGCACTGTACTAAAACAACTAAAGAAGACTCAAGCCAATGTTAGTATCTGGGATTTACTGATGGCTTCACATCGACATCGGCAAGCTGTGCTGAAAATCTTAAATAAGGTTATTATTTAAATAGTTGCAACTGTAGATCATCTCATCGGGCTTATTTTATCGGCGACAGAGCCGAAGGTTATTTCCTTTTCTAATAAGGATTTTTCGTTAGAGGGGAGGAGCCATAACAAACCATTGCACATCACTGTCAAATGCTTAGAGAAATAGGTCCCAGTGACTCTCATCGACAATGAGTCTACATTGAATGTCTGCCCACTCAGAATGACCATCTGCTTGGGATTGAAGCCAGATCATTTCACACCCAATAACCATGGAGTTCGGGCCTATGATAACACAAGGCGAGATGTGCTTGGGTTAATGTCACTTATAGTATCGGTGGGACGACTGGAGACTTCGATCAAATTTTATGTGCTGGAAGTGTCGGCATCTTTTAATTTGTTGCTGGAAAGGCCATGGCTTCATGACCCAAACGTCTAAGTAGTACCTTCAACCCTTCACTAAAAGCTGAAGTTGATTAAGAATGGGGAAGTGCTGACAATCTACGGGGAAGATAGCATTCAAGCCCCAAGAGAAGATGGCTCAACTCTCCTAAAGGTTCAACACGGAGAAGGAGACATGTTTTTGAGCAAATTTAGTTTTGACGAGACTCCAACTATGCAGATGTTGCTAAAGAGGAGAAGAACAACATCAACCCACGAGCAGTCACATTGATGAAGCGAATGTCCTATTTCTAGGGAATGGGATTGGGTCTCAAGTAGCAAGGCATTCTGGAGCCCATCAAGGTGATGCAGAGCTCACAGCGGTTCGATTTGGGGTACAAGCCGACCAAGGAAAATTTAGAGGAGCCAAAGAATGGACAGAAGGGAAAGAGGAACAGATACTTAGGAACGCCGAATGGATACTTCGTCAAGGAAGGAGATGATTTTTCTTACTGTGGCTTTTCAGAGCCATGAAATGATGAAGAGACTAATTAGAAGCGAACAGGACTGAAAATTTTCTTTAACCATCAATTGTCTGACTTAGAGGAAGAGGAAGCTTTGGGAGAAAAGGAAGGAAAGAGGAAAAAAAGGGAGGCAGATTGGGTTGACAAATTGGAAGGCAAGGGAGCTTTGTTTGCCGACCAGATGCGCGTCACTGATCAAGACTACCTGATGTTGGGTTACGGAGTACCAACTAACTATACCAGCCTTATTGTGGATGCTGCGGCAAAAACTATCAATAACTGGTCTCTGGACTTTTGTATTTTGCATGATATGAGTCTCGAGCCTAAGTCTAAGTCTTATAAATTTTTGTTTGATTCTTATGATTTGTTTGCTGAGTCTAAGGGCACATCTGTCTGTGCGTCCTCTCATGCTGCTTTTGATCTTGTAATTCTATCTCTCAATATTAATGAAATGAATAAGATTTTTTGGTTACTCTACTTTGTTTGATTTATTTTATACGCTTTCTAACGATTTTCAATTCGACGGGGATGTCCTCGAAGAAATAAAAGTTTTAATAAAAAGAGAAAAAGAAATGCGTGCTCAACCTATAACTGAAAAAGAATTATCAATTAATCTGGATAATGAAACTAATCCACAAATTGTGCAAATCGGGTATTCGTTATCTTTAGTTGAACGTGAGCAATTAATAACCTTATTAAAAGAATTCAAATACATCTTTGCATGGTCTTATGAGAGTTTTCCTGGTATTGATTTCGATATTGTCCAACACCATATCCCTTTGTATCTTGATATTAAACAGGTTAAACAGAAATTAAGACGGATACAGCCAAAATGGGCTCTAAAGATCAAAGAAGCAGTTACTAAGCAGATCAACGCTGGATTCCTTACGTAATCGAGTATCCGAAATGGGTGGCCAACATTGTTCCAGTTCTGAAGAAAGCTAGATGCATCCAAGTCTGTGTAGATTTTTGGGATCTCAATAAAGCCAGCCCGAAGGATGATTTTTCTCTGCCACACATTGATGTTTTGGTAGACAACATAGCAGGGCATGCTCCCTTGTAATTCATGGACAGTTTTTTCGGGCATGCTCCATTGTCATTCACTGCACTTTGGGGCACTTACTATTATCGTGTGATGCCATTCGAGTTGAAAAATACTGGGACGACCTATCAAATGGCTGCCACTACATTGCTGCATGACATGATACACAAGAAAGTCGAGATGTATATGGATGATATGATAGTGAAGTCCAAGGATCGGGATGGCCATATCGTAGTATTAGCCCAAGGATTTTTTAATTAGATTTTGATGATTTTTATAATTTATTTTTTAAGTAAAATTGATTTAAAAAGATAACAATAAATATTTTCAAAAAGGTAGTGTTGACACAAATTGATAAATGAGTTGACACCTTTAGCCATATGAGATGACTCATCTCTCAAATGGATTGACACTTAAGTATTTTTGAATAAGAATATTTTGTGTTGACCCTAATTGATATTTGAGTCAATACCTTAAAGCAAAGAATACTTGATGTTCTCAAGTGAGTCAACACCTTTGAGTAAATGAGTTGACACCTTAACATATTTTCCTAAGATGTTTTCAGATTATACAAAATGAGTCGACACAAATTGAATTTGAGTCAACACAAAAGAACCGAGACTATCTGCACTAGAATAAGTCGACGCAAACTCAGTTTGAGTCGACGCCAAGTGATTCTTCACTTTGGTCATTTGGGGATTTTGAGTCGACACCAATTGAAGATGAGTCGACACAAATCTATTGAGGCTGCTTGCAAAAATTTGAGTCGACACAAAATGCGACATAAGTTGACACAAATGAACCGAGACTTCTTGTAAATTTTTGAGTCGATACAAAATGAAAGTGGAATCGACACAAAACAACTGAGCGTTCCTGTAGAATTTTGAGCCGACACCAACGAAGATATGAGTCAACAAAAAAAGATTATCCTGAAAAGCTGAAGTATAAATCGAGTTGACACCAAATGTTTTGAGTCAACACTGTTGTGTGGGTAATAGGGATGCAGAAATTTGTGTCGGCACCAACGAAAAGAGAGTCAGCCCATTCACTTGAAGAACTAAGCTTAGAAGATATGTGTCGACCCTAAAAAGATTTGAGTCGATACCAGAAACGAAATTTCAAATCCTGTGCCGGGTTCAACGGTTGGATTCCATGCATTTAATACTCTTACCTACCTCCAACGGTCATGGATCCTTAAGAGGCTATATAAGAAGTTACTTCTTAGACATTTAATAACAAAAAGAGCTTCAATCTATCGTTCTATTGCTTGAATCAAATATCAGACCCTCAAGTTTTCATTTATTACTCATTAACTCCAATTTTTGATCCCTCATCTCTTTACTTCTCATTTATTGCTAATCATTTGTAAAGAGAGTGAGTGAGAATCTCATTAATTACTTCATTTATTGTATTTAAGGGTGAGTCACCCTTGATCCTTTGAGTGAGTGAGTGATATTGTTCAAAGAAGAGCTCAAGAGTGATTAGAAGAAAACATGAGACTATTTTCGTAGGATCATCTTGAGGCTATTGTAAGGCTTTTGAATGTGCCCGTAAATATTCGTATCCTGTTGGATATTCTCAAGGGGAGTCTTGAGGTTGTAAGGCTTTGAATGCACCCGTGAAGCATTCTGAATAGTGAAAATTCTCAATGGGAGTCTTCGGCAGTGGACGTAGGCTTCGAAAAAGCCGAACCACTATAAATCTCAATGTCTAATTCAATTTCTCTCTCCCTAACCTCTTTAATATTCGCATTACCTTATTCCGTAATTATACTTGCTATAATTGTTTGTGATATTAAAAGATTTTTGAAATTTTTTTTAAAATTGTTATTATCATTTTAAAGCCCAATTCACCCATTCTTAGATTGCCTAGAACTATAATTGGTATCAGAGCTTGGGCTCTTATTTTTGACTTAACCGTCTAAGAGTTTTCATGGCAACTACTAGCATTGAACCTATTCAATTTGAGGGTCAGTTCTCTAATAGACCTCCTTTGTTCAATGGAACAAACTATAATTATTGGAAGGCAAGAATGAAAATCTATATCGAAGCCATAGATTATGACCTTTAGAGAGTAATCATAAACAGACCAAAATCACTTACCAAGACCGTAAAAGGGGGCAGTCGTCCCTAAATCTGAAAGAGAATGGATTTAAAATGACATAAGAGATATTCAAAAGAATGCTAAGACTATAAATCTCTTATATTGCTTTCTTGACTCTATTGAGTTCAATTGGATCTCCACCTGCAACACTACCAAATAGATCTAGGATAAACTTGAGGTTACCTATAAGGGAACCAGCCAAGTTAAAGAATCTAAAATAAGCATGTTAGTTCATAATTATGAATTATTTTAGATGAAGTATGATGAAACTATTTCTGACATATTTATTGGATTCACTGACAACATAAATGGATTAGAATCTCTTGGCAAGATCTATTCTAATTGAGAAATTGTGAGAAAGATTCTTATGTTAATGCCTAAAAGTTGGTAAGCAAAAGTCAATGTCATTCATGAAGCCAAGGATCTTAACACTCTAAGTGTCACGCCCCAAAACCCAGGGTCACGTGAAAATTAATTAAACACCAGTTTTACAGAAAATATGTTTTCATACATTCAAATCCACATGTTGAAATCACAAGAAAATCCAATATGCATCTCTCATAAGAAGTAAGCATCCTGTATAACATGCATAAGTATATCGCCTTATGGCGTACAAAACTGCCTTCAGGAATAGGCATACCAACAAGAAGGAAAACTATAAAAGTCTTCCGCCACCGCGGGCATCACCAGAGCTACTCATGGTCAACATCCAAAGCATCACCTGAAAAATAGTTTTATAGAAAAGTCCCACCTGTGAGCCGAAGCCCAATAGAAACAGACTATAAACCTGTAAAGCAGGTAATATGCAATTACGTGATGGGAGCGAACTCAACTACAACCCAAATTGGTTTTCCATCCAAAATTCCACAAGTTTTCCCATCATGCCAACACAAGCCTCCCAAATGGTTTTATTATCATAAAATCATGTTTCCATCCTTAAACCCATGAATTTGCCAATAATGCAAGTAAACCATCATAATTAAGAAAAAATAGTAATCAAACATTGTTCCCTCGTGGAATGCACTATTGCGTAATAAGAAAAGTAAGATCCTATGTACCAACTCAATCACAAGAGGATAGAGGTAGCAACTATAGACTCCTGTCCAGTATCTAACCCCCAGATATCGTGGGATCATCTAGATATACATAGGTTCTATATGGAGCATCATGAACGTAACCACTCAATTTACGGGTTATGATCCCGAGGGAGCTGAGCACCGATCCGTCTCAATTTATGGGGACTAACCCGAAGGACCTGAGTACCTACGCTACGCACGTTTCTGGACTTACACCGAGGGCAACTCGTACCAAATACACGTCATCCCGGTACATCTAGATAATCTTCTAAAAACAGAACTGTAGCTTAACTACAAAACCTTTTTCCCTCGAAATACATTATATATGTATTTAGATCCATCCTTCAACAAGGAGGACACAAAAAACATTTTCAAAATTTTTTATCTGTTTGCAACAAGACGTTTCGAAACCTGAGACTCAACCGTGAAGAAGAGCTCCAAGCCTCCAAAATATCAAATGTTGAGATTTTCATCAAAATCTTCCATTTTTCAACAAAAATCACTGTTTTTAAGAGCACCCTTTGAAAACCATAAATCACATGTCATATAATGTACTAAACTAAGAAAAGAAAAAAACATGCTTCTTACTCGAAAAATGAAAGTTTAAACATAGATATGACATTTCATGCATTTTTTACCGGTGAAAAAGCATATAATTATATATAACACTCTAATACAGCAGCAGGATTTAGAATCCTATCTCATTGCGTCAAAACCCGACGCCTCAAAAATTGGGTCTCGTTGGAACGAGAATCAGACCGGATGAGCGCGAAGCTAGCAGCGTGAATAACAGGGATTCCCAAGCTGATCATTGAAAACTAGGCTCGGGCGGGTCAAGAATGTAGAGAGAAGGCAGAGGAAATGAAGAAAGAACCTTTTCTCCAAACATTCCAGAGGCTGGAATACATATAGGCAAGCCAAAAACACTGTTCAGTCGACTGAAGAGAGCACTTCAGTCGACTGAAGTGCCTCAAGAAACACAAACCGCCACAGTTCGATCGACCGAACTCAAAAAAAGTTGTTCAGTTGACCGAACATAGCTGTCCAGTCGATCGAACCTCAGGGTTTTCAACCTACTATTTTATCTCGATTTTGGTGTTCTAAGGCCAACCTAAGCAAGCATAAACAAGGTCCGAAAAAGCTTAAAAAACATTTATACATGCTGTTCTACAACCCAAAACATAAACCAAGCATCAATGATATATAACATAAAGGAAAAACACTTCACATTTATATATATCAAAATTAACAAGGTTCAAGGTCTCACATTAAGCTTAGAGGAGCTCCTTGGGTCTCTCATGACTTATGAGATGAACATCAAAATAGATGATGAAGATGAGAACAAAAAGAAGAAGGGAATAACATTCAAATCATCCACCCTTGATGAAGACTTCTTTAGTGATGAAAATAAAGACATGACTTTCATGACAAGAAAGTTTAAAAGATTTCTTAGATATAAGAAATAAAGAGGAAGGAGATTCTTCAAGAAAGATGGGTATAAGGGAGAGCTCAACAAGTTTAAGGGTGAATCTAGCAAGTTCAAGAACGATCACAAGAAAGAAGAGATCATTTTCTATGAATGCAAAAAGCTCAGACATGTAAAAGTCGAGTGTCCTCAACTCAAGAAATACTTCAAGAAAGGTTTCAAGAATGCGATGCTGGCAGCTTGGGGTGAAAGTAATGACAGTAGCTCCGATGATGAAAAAGAAGAAAATGAAATTGAAAATCTATGTCTCATGATCAAGGAAGACGACAAGGTAGCAAATGACCCTTTCTCTTTAGAAGAATTACAAAGTGCATTTGAAAATTTGCATGATGAATTGAGAAAAATGGGTGCAAAGAACTTTATTCTTAAAAAGTTAGTTCTTTCCTCTTCATGTGAAATTGAAACCTTGAAAGAAGAAAAACTTGCATTATCAAAACAGATTTCTACTTTGAAAGATGAAAACAATGTTTTAAATGAAAAGGTTGAAGATCTTATAAAAACTGTTTATAAGTTCACTCTTGGAAAGAATAACTTAGATAAATTTCTTGGTATGCAAAAGTGTGATTTCGAAAAAGCCAGAATTGGCTATTAACCAAGAAAAAAAGCAAAAATTCTTAAGCAATATTTTTGTCAAAGCATCCTCTATTCATTCCAATGCAACTTGCTTTTATTGCTATGAGTATGGATACCGTCACACATTCTCCACATTGAAAATCTTTTGATTTACCTGCCAAAAGAGTTTGGGTTTCAATGGGAACACACCCACATGGAACTAACACCAAAAGACCCAAAAAAGTTTAAGTACCAAAAATCGAAACTTAATTTTCTTTGCAGGTGTATCTCAAGTTCTCATTCAAGGAGGGGATGTGGTATCTTGATAGTGTTTTCTTAAGACATATAACATGCAACAAGTCAATGTTTGCATCCCTCAAACCTAAAAGTAGTGAATTTGTGACATTTAGTGACAATAGCAAAGAGAAAATCATAGGAATCAGTTGTATCAGTAAAATTCCTTCTCCTTTTATTGAAAATATTTTTCTTGTTGATGGCTTGAAACATAACCTTCTTAGCATAAGCAAACTTTGTGACAAAAGCCACAAGGTTGTCTTTAATCATGCTAAATGTTTTATTAAATATTCAATCAATAACGAAGTTATTTTTGAAGGTCATAGGCATGAAAATATTTACACTTTCAATCTAAATGACCTTTCTAAAAATGAAACTAAGTGCTTGGCCGCCTTAAGTGATAATAGTTGGTTGTGGTATAGAAAGCTTGGACATGCACACATGAACTTGATTTCCAAACTCTTGAAAAAGGAATTGGTGATTGGTTTACCCAAAATCAAATTTGAAAATGACAAAGTGTGGATGCATATCAACAAGGCAAACAAGTTGAAAACTCTTTTCATTCCAAAAATAAAATTTCAACATCTAGAGCCTTACAACTATTTCACATGGACTTGTTTGGTCTAACAAGGACTCTTAAGTTTGGAGGCAAGAGATATGCCTTTGTTATTATTGATGACTTCTCTAGATTCACTTAGGTGCTTTTCTTAGCTCATAAGGATGAAGCCTTTGCCTCTTTTACAAAACTGTCTCAGAAAATTCAAAACTAAAAAGGTTTTCAAATTACAATTATTAGAAGTAATCATAGTAAAGAATTTGAAAACAAATTTTTTTTAAAATTTTGTGATGAAAATGGTATTAACCATAACTTCTCTCCTTTTAGAACCTTCAACAAAATAGAGTTGTTGTGAGGAAGAATATGACTTTGGAAGAAATGGCAAGAACCATGCTCTGTGAAAATAATCTACAAAGATACTTTTGGGCCGAGGCTGCAAACATAGCTTATTTTATCGTGAACAGAGCCATGATTCGAGCTTCTCTCAAGAAAACTCCATATGAGTTATGGAATAAAAAAACATAACATCAGTTATTTTTGCGCATTTTGGTGCAATTATTTTGTTTTAAATAGAAACAAAGAACTTTTGAGCAAGTTCGATACAAAATCTAATAAAAGCATTTTCTTAGGATATTCTTTATCTAGTAAAACCTATAGAGTTTTCAACAAAAGGACCCTAACTGTTGAAGAGTCTACACATATTGTATTTGATAAAGCTAACATTGGTTTTTCAAAGAAATTTTGTGAATATAACTTGGTTGACATAGAAAAATGTGTTAAGGACATCTTTATCAAGGACTAAGAAGAACCAAATCATAAGGAAGCTTCAAATACTCATCAAGATGAAGTTTAGCAGGCTGTTGGACCTTTAAATCAAGAAAATCCAGATTTTCCAAGGAATGGAGGTATGCTCATGGTTATCTAAAAAACTTGACCATTGGTGACCCATCTCAAGGTATCTACACTTGATTTTCTCTACATAATGTTTGTGGTAATTTAGCATTTCTTTTCCAGACTGAATCAAAACATTTTGAGGAAACTGAAAATGATGAGTTTTGGATCTTGGTTATACAATAAGAGCTAAATCAATTTGAAAGAAACAAAGTTTAAATTTTAGTCCCAAGACCTAAAGTCACTCCATCATCGGTACAAAATGGGTTTTTAAAAACAAGATTGATGAAAATAGAGTAATTCTTATGAACAAAGTTCAATTGATAACTCAAGGTTATAATTAAGAAGAAGGCATCGATTTGATGAGACTTTTGCTCCTATGGCTAGGCTTGAAGCCATTAGGATGTTGTTTCCTTTTTCATGCTTCAAAAATTTTAGAATCTATCAAATGGATATCAAAAGTGCATTTTTAAATGGTTTTATCTCGGAAGAAATTTTTGTAAAATAACCTCCGGGCTTTGAAAATTCTAATTTTTCAAACTATGTTTACAAATTTACCAAAGCTCTCTATGGTTTGAAATAAACACCTAGAGCATGGTATGAAAGGTTTAGCGAATTCTTGATTGAAAATGAGTTTTTAAGAGGAAAAATTGATACTACTCTTTTCATCATGTCTCAAGAAAATGATATACTTGTTGTCTAAATTTATGTAAATGACATTATTTTTTGCTCAACTAATGAATCTCTATGCAAGAATTTTTCTAAGTGTATGTAGGGAGAATTTGAGATGAGTATGATGGGAGAGCTCAATTACTTTCTTAGACTTCAAATCAAACAAACTCAAGAAGGAATCTACATCAATCAAGCCAAGTACACAAGGAATTTACTAAAAATGTTAGACATGCAAAAAGAAAAACCTATGGGAACCCCAATATTTCCTACAACAAAGCTTGACGAGGATGAAAACGGTAAAGCAGATGAGGAGAAATGATATAAAGGTATAATTGGATCTCTACTATACTTAACTGCTAGTTGTCCAAATATTATGTTTAGCGTTTGCATGTGTGCTACATTTCAATCTAATCCTAAAGAATCACATGTGACCGCCGTTAAGCGTATCATTAGATACATCTTAGATACATAAAACCTAGAATTATTCTATCCTAGAGGAATCGCCTTCGAGTTATTTGGCTATTCTAATGCTAACTTTGCCAGATGTAAAATGGATAGGAAGAGTACAAGTAGAACATGTCAATTTCTAAGATACTCATTAATATCATGGCTTAGTAAGAAACAGAACTCAGTAGCCTTATATACAACTGAGACTGAGTACATTGCAACTGGTAGCTATAGTGCAAAAATTCTTTAGATGAAACAACAACTAGAAGACTATAGTATTTGTTTAGATCATATTCCTATTAGATATGATAACACTAGTGCCATAAACATCCAAGAACCCTATACAACACTCTAGAACAAAGCAATTGATAGTAGACACCACTTTGTTAGAGATCATGTACAAAAGGACAACATTGAACTTGAATTCATAGGCACAGATTATCAACTTGCTGATATATTCACTAAACCATAAAATGAAGAAATAATATGCTATATAAGACGAGAACTTGGTATGTTATGGGCTTCTAATTGATGATTAAAATGTAATACTAACCATTTCTGTTCAATACATTTCAATACTCTTTATATTCTACTTTTATGTGTGAAATGTGTCGACCCTACTTGAAAAAGTGTCGACACATATATGTTTGAGTTGACTCGAAGCTATATAGAAGAGACACTGCTGGAAAAGTGTCAACCCAACTCTATATAGTATTGAATCAATTTTGACTTCATGCTCTCGTTAAATTTGGGTCGACCCAATGCTCCAATGTGTAGACTCAATTGGCCAAAAGTGTCGACCCTACTTGAAAGAGTGTCGACACAAATTCTATCTTTGGACACCCCCACTCGCGAAGAATCGTGTCGACTCAAATTCAATTTGTGTCAACACAAATCTTTGGCCTATATAAAGGCACTAGTCCCACAAACATCACACCATTTAGACCCATTCTCTTCAAAACCGTTCGTCTCCCACGTCTTTTCACCTCCCCTCTCTTCAAAACCTTGAGTCAACCCCTCCTCTTCACATCTTCTTCACTAATTCTAATCCTCCCTCATAATGACGACAATAACTATGGGAAGGGTACCAAGAGGCAAGACGAAGGCCCTTCAAACCCTATGGCTCAAAAGAAGTAGAACAAATCAACAACGACGACGGCAACGGGATCTTCGGCGATTAGAATAGCCGAATCTTTAAGTTTCCTATCCAACAAATTTCAGAACCTATACTTCTCATCCTTCATGAATTGAAAGGTAATACTCGGACGCTCTATCGATTTCAAGTATTTTGATTCCATTGACATGAAATTCAAAGATTTGTTTTCAGAACTTGGTTGGAAGAGGTTACTTAAACTTCGTGACCCATATTATCCCACTCTACTGAAACTTTTCTATGCTGGCCTTCACGTCTCCTCTGTCCCTAGTAACACCATTATTACTTGGGTGAATGGTACTGAAATTAAAATAACCTCTAATGTCTTAAATGAAATTCTTTGCGTTCCAGAGGATGAAATATTTGTCTCAGTAAGAGAACCATCAAAATCGGAGGCTTCTCTTTTCATGATGCAGTGAAATAAATATTCAAGGTTGAGGAAGTTGATCCCTCAAAACCCTTGGAGGCCAACTCTTTAAAATCCAAAATGCGCATCCTTCACCAAATGGTTAACCACATCTTTTTATCCCAGTTAGGGAAGTTCGGTGATGTTATCTACATGCACATCTTTGTCATATGGTGCATTATTGAAAAGAAAAAATTATATCTTGGTTTTTTATTCATCTCTAACATGCTTCAATCTCATGGAAAGTCAAACTCCTCTCTCTCACATGACATGTTTCTTACTAATTTTTTTCCACACTTCGGTGTCAATCTTTCTAAAGAAAGGGTTGCTTCTTTTTTTAAAGATGACCTTTATGGGTCGTCTACCCTAAAACATATGAAAATTTCAAAAGTTGATGGTATCTGGACCACCCGTCATGGTACTTCATCTGCCACCAGAAATTCTCCTCATGATTTTCCCCCATTCATATTGATTTTGGATCACCTACCACTCCATCCACCAAGGCTGATGCTCCTAGACACTTCTCTGGTCCCTCTCTTGTTCCTCCTTCTACTCATTTTGAGTATGCTTCTATTCCATCTTCTGGTCCTCCTCCCTCTATTGATGTTTCTGAGGTTATATCCTTAGTTAAGGATTTATCCTTCTCCCTAACCAACTTTTAAGCAAAGGTTGACCAAGACCTTTTTGATCTCCATAGCACCATCTCCTCTCTCTCTGACAAATTCAAACACCTTGATAAAACGAACCGTTGCCTCAGACGAGACGTTGAGAATGCCACTGACGCTAGGAGAGCCCTATGCAAATCAATAAATGATAGTATTATTTCCATTATCAATTGTAAAAAGGCAATCCTTCGACAAGTCATGAAGGAGTACGATCAAGTTATAGTCACTAATGTTCAAGCCAATTCCAGGAGAGTAGATGAGCACCTAAAATGGATTCAAGATGCTTGGGCCAAACAGTTCAAGCCTAAGGAAACAAAAGCTGAAAAAGAAGCTCGATTACGACGCGAGGTAGATCTTGCTCTAGTAGCTACTTTTGAGGTAATGGCAGCTGTTGATAAGAAAGAAGAACGATCTATCTCCTCCAAAGAGAAAGTGCAAGAGAGATAGTAGAAACAAGAAGAAAAGAAAAAATTCAAGAAATTCATGGACGATCAGTAATGCACCCCTTGATGATTCCAAAAGGGGAGAATAGAAAACATGAAGGAAAGAAGTTTCTTTTTTTGAAGGAGAAGATGTATATCAAAAGAATTTTACTTATTTGTTTTCTTATCTGTGGTGGTTTGGTTTGTTATCTATGGTGGTTTGGTTGAAATTGTTTAGTTGAAGCACAAACATTTATGTTTTTCTGATAGTTATGGATGAATGCATGTTGTTTCTTAAACCAGTATCATGTGTCTTATATTTTGTTATTGAGTATTTGATGCACATATTTTAATAAATTCAGAATGCATCCAAATTAAAATACAAATTCTCTTAACAATATGCATTATACTATTGTTCAATACCTAGTTGTTGTGATTGCATGTCTTATTTAAGGCATAAAGATAAGAGGAGAATCCTTGTTGAAAATATTTTAAAATATTTTTTAAAAAATATTGTAATCATCAAAAAATGGGAGATAGTTAGCCCAATAATTTTTTAATTAGATTTTGATAATTTTTATAATTTATTTTCTAAATAAAATTGATTTAAAAAGATAATATTTAATATTTTTAAAAAGGTAGTGTTGACACAAAATGACAAACAAGTTGACACCTTTAGCTACATGAGATGACTCATCTCTCAAATGAATTAAAAAGGTAGTGTTAACCAAAATTGATATTTGAGTCAACACCTTAAGGCAAAGAATACTTGATGTTCTCAAGTGTGTCAATACCTTTGAGTTAATGAGTAGACACCTTAACATGTTTGCCTAAGATGTTTTCAGGTTATATAAAATGATCCAACACAAAAGAACCGAGACTCTCTGCACTAGAATGAGTTGACACAAACTCAGTTTGAGTTGACACCAAGTGATTCTTCACTTTGGTCATTTGGAGATTTTGAGTCGACACCAATTAAAGATGAGTCGATATAATTCTACCGAGACTACCTGTAGAAATTTGAGTCGACACAAAATTCAACATGAGTCGACACAAATGAACCGAGACTTCCTGCTAATTTTTTAATCGAC
Organism: Heliamphora exappendiculata; assembly: GCA_034768845.1. Classification (NCBI taxonomy): domain Eukaryota; kingdom Viridiplantae; phylum Streptophyta; class Magnoliopsida; order Ericales; family Sarraceniaceae; genus Heliamphora; species Heliamphora exappendiculata. Next base: position 61,122 of record JAOTRH010333893.1, read on the forward strand.
ACAAAATGCAAGTTGAGTTAACACAAAATAACTGAGCAGTCCTACAGAATTTTGAGTTGACACCAACGAAGATATGAGTCGACACAAAAAGATTGTCCTAGAAAGCTGAAGTATAAACTGAGTCGATACCAAATGTTTTGAGTCGACACCGTTGTGTAGGTAGTAGGGATGTAGAAACTAGTGTCGACACCAAAGAAGAGAGAGTAGACCCATTCACTTGAAGAACCAAGCCTAGAAGATATGTATCGACCCAAAAAAGATTTGAGTCGACACCAGAAACAAAATTTCAAATCTGGCTCCAGGTTCAACGGTTGGATTTCATGCATTTAATGCTCCTACGTACCTCCAACGGTCATGTCCTCAAGAGACTATATAAGGAGTTACTTCTCAGACATTTAATAACAAGAAGAGCTTCAATCTACTGTTCTATTGCTTAAATCAAAGGTCAAACTCTCAACCTTTCATTTATTGCTCATTAACTCCAACTCTTGATCCCTCATCTCTTTACTTCTCATTTATTGCTAATCATTTGTAAAGAGAGTGAGTGAAAATCTGATTAATTACTCCATCTATTGTATTTAAGGGTGAGTCACTTTTGATCCTTTGAGTGAGTGAGTGATACTTTTCAAAGAATAGCTCAAGAGTGATTAGAAGAAAATAGGAGATTATTTTCGTAAGATCGTGTTGAGGCTATTTAAAGCTTGTGAATGTGCCCGTAAACATTCGTATCATGTTGGATATTCTCAAGGTGAGTCTTGAGGTTGTGAGACTTTGAATGCATTTGTGAAGCATTCTGAATAGTAAAAATTCTCAAGGAGAGTCTTGAGGAGTGGACGTAGGCTTAGAAGAAGCCGAACCACTATAAATCTTGGTGTTTAGTTCAATTTCTCTCTCCCGAACCTCTTTAATATTCACGCTACCTTATTCCGTAATTATACTTCCTATAATTGTTTGTGATATTAAAAAGTTTTCAAATTTTTTTTAAAATTGTTATTATCATTTTAAAACCCAATTCACCATTCTTGGGTTGCCTAGAACTAACACATAGTATTGCAGAAATTCTTTGAAAGAATTAAAAAATACAAGATGTGGCGCAACACACAGAAGTGTGCCTTTGGAGTCACTGCTAAAAAGATGCTTGGATTTATGATTACTTAAATGGGTATCAAGATCGATAAGTTTGGGGCTTTCTAGGCAAGATACAGTTCATCAATCGGTTCATAGCAAGGCTAATAACTACATGTGAGCCATTGTTCCGTCTACTGAAGAAAGGAGTCAAGTTTAAATTGGATCAGAAAATGTTAAGACGCCTTCGAAGCTGTACGTCAGTATTTGCAAAACCCATATGTTCTGGCTCCTCCCGAGCCCGATAGGCCACTGATTCTCTATGTCAGTGACTAACTTGGCTATGGGATGCATGCTGGCACAAGTAGAAGAATCCGTAATTAAAAAGGCAGTCTACTACTTGAGAAAGAAGATGACTAGGTCCGAAATACGATATACGCCACTGAAAAAAAAACTTATTGGGCTTTGGTTTGGGCCTCTTCAAAACTAAGGCATTACATGCTGTCTTTCACAGTGAACATAATTTCCTGGATGGATCTATTAAAGTACTTATTCGAGAAGTTGGCACTAACAGGAAGGCTAGCCTGGTGGTTGTTGTTGCTGTTAGAGTTTGGTCTCAGGTACGTCACCCAGAAGTCAGTGAAAGGCAGAGCAATAGTAAAATTTCTAGTAGACCAACCAATTGAGGGAGATGTAGACATAGAATTCCAGTTCCCTGATTAGCAGCTACTAGGAGTCAATGATGACAAATAGATTCTGTATTTGATGGTGCATCTAATCAATATAGTTATGGAATAGGAGTATTCCTTGTCACTCCTAACGAATCACATGTTCCTCTGTCCTTGAAGCTCAATTTTGAAGTTACTAACAATGAAGCTGAGTATGAAGCATGCTTTGTCGGGTTAGAGGCAACCCTAGAGCTAGGGGCAAAGAAACTGAAAGTCATCGGGGACTCAGCATTGGTAGTCTCACAGGCAATATGAGAAAGGAAGGTTAAGGACGTAACATTAATTCTCTACCATCAAGAGTTGGAAAAGCGAATACCATGCTTTGAATCAGTAGTTTTCACTCACGTTTTGAGATTGCAGAACAAGTTTTCCGTTGCACTGGCTACTCTGGCATCAATTATTGATATACCACCCGAGGTCAAAATGAGGCCATTGATAATTGAGCAGAAGAAAAAGCCAGCATACGAGATGACAGCCGCAATCAAAGAAAGCACTAATGAACTCCCTTGGTATTTTAACATTCAGAATTTCATGGAAAATGGAGAATATCCAAAGTTTGCTAGCAAAAAGGACAAAAGAGCAATAAGGAGATTATTTGCATAGTTTATCATTTGTGGAAAAAATTATACAAACGAGGATATTTTGGAGTCAATAAGCTATGTATCAACAGTGAGGAAGGCCGAGAATTGATGAAAGAGATACATATGGGAGTCTGCCAGCCTTACATGAGTGGAAACATGTTAGCCAAGAAGATCCTACGACAAAAGGGTATTTTTGGATGACAATGGGGATGGATTGTATACAGTTTATGCGAAGGTGCCACAAGTGTTAGATCCATGCAAACCTTATGCACATTCCTACATCCCAGCTGTATAGCCTAATGTCTCCATGGTCGTTTTCAGTATGGGGCATTGATGTGATTGGCAAGGCAACACTAATGGCTTCAAATAGGCATGAGTTCATTTTGGTGGCCATCGATTATTTTACCAAGTAGGTGGAAGATACCTCATACTTAGTATTGAAAGCGTCTCACGTCGTCAAATTCATCAAGTAGAACATCATTTGTCAATACGGGGTTCCTTATGAAATCATCTCGAATAACGGCTCGCACTTCCAAGGTGAGGTCTTGAATCTTTTTGAAGAATACCGAATAGTAGCCCATCGGCCAAGAACCGGTCTGTACTCCAGAGCTAGAGGAACAGGGATAGGGATATCAAAGGGATACCCGGTCATGAAGACTGAAATCGACTAGGGTACCTGAACTGCTCTAGCTCTAGTAGCTCCAGCAGCACCTCTAGCTCTAGCAGCTTAACCAGCATCTCCAGCGGCAGCAGCAGCAGCAGTTTGAGCTCTAGCATCAGGAACAGCCATCGGTGATTGTACCCTCCTCCATCTAGCAGGTGGAGCCAGCCTAGAACCCAGTAACCCTAAAAAATGTGTTTGAGCCCACGTTGTGTAATCTCCCTTGGGCCTCAGTAGTTTCGTAGCAGGAGTCCCTGTCATCTCGAGTAGTATGTCGAATTGGCTCTTCCTGTCTATCCGATGCATGCAGGCTGGAGGAGTCACTGGGATTCAAAAATGGTCAAACTAAGGGATTATCAGACTACCCTCTCTCCTAAATAATACTCTCAGCAGGAAGGGCCTTCCAATAAGATCCGTCTAGAAGAAGCACCAGGGCTGCTCATCAGGTCCTCACCAGCTCGGACCTCCATCCCCCACCAGATATCCTAGTGAACCTATAGAAAATGGTACAGTGCAGCATAGCGAGTTAATTAGTGAACAATACACTACAGCATAATGATAAGTGATCAGTGAACAAAATAGTATATAGTAAAGTAAGGAATGATCAGTGAATAGTAAGCAATAAGTTGAGAATAAAGTAAGAAATGGTACCTGGTCAGGAGTCAGTCGATCCAGAGATTCCCAAAATCTCTCCAAATCCTTCCCTCCACTCTTTCTCCCCTTCAAGCAGTGGGCCCACCGAGCAGCACAGGGGATAATCAGAGGATCAACAGATGAGTTTGTCAAGATGTGTAGCCCAAGGAACTCGTAGGTCCATAGCTGTAAAGAGAGTGTGTCAGCAGAAGAACAGATAATAGATAGCAAGAAGAAATAAATGAATAGTGTACAGAAACTAAGGCATACCTCACAGACCCTCCAGTATCCCCTTATGCTAAGCTCTTGAGGGAATCGGGAAAAATTTTTCATCGAACCGTATAGTGTCGCGAGAGCAGCTTCTCCCCAATAATATGTGGATACCCGACAGAGGTGGATGAGAGCACTAAGATAATAAAGATGAATGGTATTCTCCTTGTTCGAGAACAAGGAGGTACCGAACACGTACAATAGGAAAGCGCAAGCAAACCACTCATAATCACGGGGTTCAATACAATGAAAGTGACGGAAGTGCTCAAAGAACCAAGTGTACCTGACTTGGTCTCTATCCATTTGGACTGGTATAGTTTAACGACCCGATACAGACCCTAGTTGTAACAACCTGGTTGATAACGACCCGTGTAAAGACCCAGCCCAAACCCTAAATATTAGTGACGAATAGTCCATAAGACTATAGAGCACGGATGAGGTCCAAAACCCTAACTCGAATCGAAAACCCTAAGTTCGGCTCGAAAACTCCAAAAAGATCTAAAACTCAGGCAACAAAACCTTAATACCCGGAGAGTTTCCCAATATTCTAAATGAAGTAAATACCATGAAATAATGAGTTAAAAATTAAAAATCCTCATAAATAGGGTACAATGATAATTTTGCCCATAGTATAGCAAAAAGTTTTAAAAATTCAAATTTTGACACATGGATACCCTAAATCAAGGATTTAAGTACAATTAACTAGAAAATGACAAAATAATATCAAAATAACAAAAATACCCCTTAGTGGTCAACCACCTTGGGAAGAGTGCCAAAAAGTGACTTTTTGCTCTTTTTTTAGCTTAAAATGATGAGAAATGTATTAAATTAAGTATTAGGATGATCCAATACTAGTTGAACAAGTACTATACATAATAATATAATGTTCTAGGTTAACAAAAATAAAAAAATCATTATTAAAGTTCAGACACAACAAAATAAGTCAAAAAATCATATATTACTAAAATAGCTTAATTTGACTTAAAAGACAACATATATTTAATCAATTGCTATGAAAACTATGATAATACATGGGAATACTATATTTATCATAAACATACTAAAAGAATAGGTCTTAGTAGGAAAAAATACTAAAAAGATACATTAAATTAACTTTTAAAGCAATTTCTTGCACAAAAGGACACAAAAACCAATGCAAATTCCCTTTGATTGATGTAGGGTCAAGTTTCTGTCCCCCAAAATTATCCCTAGTAGTATCTATCTTCCTCAAATCTAATTTTTTTCCCTCAAAACCATTACCATGTCAAATCAACCCATGCGATCTAGAAGAAGAAAGGACTTAAAATTTAATTTTTGGTTCCCTAGTCTTTCCCTTTATAAATCAAGCCAAGCACCACTTTTCCACTTCATTATTTTCGTCCAAGAGAGGAAAGAGACCAGATTTGAGTGTCCTTGAGGTGTTCCACAAATTTAAGAGAGAAAGGAGGGAGAAGAAAGGAAGAAAGGAAGGAGAAATCAAGGAATTTTTCTAAAGCTAAGTCCTTCCTTGCCACTATCCCTTAAGCCCTCAAACAAGTAAGTAAAATCTCTAAACTTTATGTCTAATATCCCTCAAAATATCTTCCAACACACCCTTTAAAATACTCTAAGAATCGAGAACCGAATTCAAACCGAAAAGGCGTTGTAGTTGGAAATTTTGGGCTGTTATGTTTATGGGTGATATCAAACGTTGTTGTATGTTGTTATATTTGAGTTTGATTACTTATAAGTGTGTTGGAGCTTTGATATTAATGTCTAAAATACAAGCATGCAAAGACTTGGACCCTAAGAGACTTGATATTTTAGAACATAGATATTTCTACCTTGAACTTTAGAACGCCATAACTCAATGTAGAAAATTAATCTAAGCATGTTCTTTATTTCTAGATTTATCTTTTTGTGTTTTATTTCATCCAAAGTTGGTTTCAACTCATTTTCATAAGTAGAACTCAAGATATTGTAATTTTACCAAAGTGTGTCATGTTTCGACAAGTCAACACTACCGACTTGGAAACCCTAGTTTAAAGTGATATCCGAACTTTGGTCAAAGCATGAAAATTTTAGATAACATGTATATATATCTCCCACCAAACATGAGCACAAAATATGGAGTTTTGATAGGTCAAAACTACGTTGAAAGTCTGTTGAGTTTCAGCCCTCAAGGGACACTTCTGTCACCTATTTTTGTGTAGTCCAAAATCCCTATTTTTAGTGACATATTCCACAAGTGGTCTACATGAACATTGTAGATAACATATTGAAGTAATGTCTTCCCAAAAATCGGGATGATACCCCCAAACCGTTTCAAACACTCTGTCCAAAACCGGCTCTGCTGAGTTTTGGAGGCTGACAGAACCTACTTTCTAAAATGGCCAAACAATCTAACTTGTTTCAAACAACTACCCTTTTCTCTAAACATGAAACTATTAGAGGACATGTTGAAATAGAACATATTCGAAGATGGGCTCATTTGGACTTGATATGATACCCAAAAACTGAGACCAACAGAAGCATATTTTTGGTAAAATCTTGAGAAAAATGCTGAACCATTTTTGCTTAGGATGTTTTGTTCACCCCTTTGCCTTAGGTTTTGGACTTAGTGATAAACATAAGAGTTGTAAAAAATATTTTTATCTAAATAGCGTTTAAAAATTATAGCTTGATTCCAAGTGTAGATACCCCAAAACCGTGTTGGTCCTTTTAATTTAATATTTTTGACCTTAAAAGTTGCTAACTATATGTGTAAGTACCTTGTTGTGAGACCTGAGTTTTATATGATTATTGGTTTGAATTAGTTGATTAGTGTTTCTAAGTTAATGTATGATGATTTCGGACTCATGTTATCATGTTGAATCATATCTTGAGAATTGTAGTTTGTGTTTCACATACTTGTACCATATGCTTTGCGAACTGTACCATGAGCCTTGCCATGCTAGTTGATGTCATGCTGTAAATTGTGACATTTGAGATCGATGGTACACATTATGAGCATTGTCACTTGCATCATGGCATGTTGGAGTCAATTTGTGCAATCCGTTATTGGGATGGGCTGTAATGAGATCGTCGTTCTTGATTCCAAGTCTAGGGTGTCCCTGGTTGCTATTTTTGAAAATGTTTTGGGATGAGTTCCTCTTATGCACTCTAAGTTCATCGCCGGTGTTACAAATTTAGTTTATACACTTTGGGTGCATCCCTGGTGTTTGAAATAATTTTGGCTTATACACCCTAGGTACGTTCCCAGTGTTTGAAATAATTTACGAATATTGTTGGGCACCATAGGTTCGTCGCTAGTATTCTAGTTTTGATGATTTAGACATTGGGTTGACGCCAAATGAGCATCCTGATTCTTAATGTGGCATTGTTGCGCATTGTTACTTTGATTATTTTGGTTGGCCCGCCCCCGCGCCATTGCCATTGAGTAAAATAGTTGTGGCATGATGCCTAGTGACGCGGTTACTATTTGCAATGAGGCGATAATAGGTTTATGATCAAAGTCCCATCAAATCTACTCTGGTGAATCTAGGTGTGGAATTCCAGTTATAATTTGGGTGCATGTTGGGTTGAGCATCTGCATTCATACACGGCATCTCATAGGCATATGTTTATTGACTTATCTGCTATCTTGTCATAAATTTATTTGTCTCCTTGACTACAAACTGTACTTGGTGTTATATGATATGTGTTGTGGTGAATTTTATACTGTAAGATTAGTTAGAAGATTAGAGTGTTTTGCTTCTGGGCCTTGGCTCATGGAATTCGTGCCATAGGTGAGGAGGAGTTCTTGGAGGAAGTCATCCCCGAGAGAGAAGAAGAGTGGAAAGAACAGGGTGAGTTCCAAGAACATATGGATTCCACTGATGCATTAGAGGAGTCAAGATCTCTACTTTTGTTCCTATATTCAGTTCTTCCCGTGCTTAGCGTAATTTTTGAAATTTCTTGGTAAAACTGAAATAGTTATGTAATCTTGAACGATTTAGAGTTCATTTATGATGTAATAACTATCGTATGTAAATATGAATGTATGGCTAGTATATCCCTATATTTATATTTATGTATATGCTGACATGCCCAGAGGACGAGGTGCCACATACAGTGCCTAGAAGACATGTCAAAGCATCAATAGAGTGAGCAATGTCTAGATCAAAGGGGATAGGGGCTCCACCAACTTGGATGCCTGTCAACATGGCAACGTCCAGTAGAGTCGGAGTAGCCTCGAAGGTGGTGAAATAAAACATCTTGGTGGTGTCTCACCACCTCTCCGCCAAAGCAGTAAGCCAGACTCAATCGTTGCTGGTCCTATCCAGAAATGATATGAACCAAGCAAAGCTGAACGCATCGAAAAAGGCTCGACAAGGAGAGAAAAGGGTAGTATACCACTCCAGCACGTCGCAAGAAGCAGATCCACCGAATCCTCAAATGTACTGACCAACCTAAAAAGAAGAAGATGATCAGAAGATATAATAAGAGCAGTCAAATCAAGCAGAATACAGAAAATATGAAAAGAAAAGGAAAGCAATAAGAAAATCCTAGGTTCATGTGTGTTTGACGACCCTTCGATTCTTTCAAGCCCTAAAAGATTAGGCACCTTAAGCCTTGGTGCGCTAGGAAAATCCAACCTTATGTTCGTGTGTGTGTGATGACCCTTAGGTTCTTTCAAGCTCTAGAAGACTAGGCACCATAAGCCCTAGTGTGCCAGGTAAATCATTCAAATTCTAGGTTCGTGTGTATGTGACGACCCTTCGGTTCTTTTAAGCCCTAAAAGACTAGGCACCCTAAGCCCTGGTGCGCTAGGCAAATGTTTCAAACCCTAGGATCGTGTGTGTGTGGCGACCCTTTAGTTCTTTCAAGCCCTAAAAGATTAGGAACCTAAGCCCTAGTGCGCTAGGTAAAATTTTTATATCTTAGGTTCGTGTGTGTGTGACGACCCTTTGGTTATTTCAAGCCCTAGAAGACTAGGCACTCTAAGCCCTAGGGCGGCACGTAAATCCAACCCTAGGTTCGTGCGTGTGTGACGACCTTCGGTTCTTTGAAACCCTAGAAAACTAGGCGCCCTAGAAAACTAAGCACCCTAAGCCCTGGTGCGCTAGGTAAATTTTTCAAACTCTAGGTTCGTGTGTGTGTGGCGACCATTCTATTCTTTTAAGCCCTATAAGACTAGGCACCCTAAGTCCTAGTACGCTAGGCAAATCCAATCCTAAGTTTGTGTGTGTGTGACGACCCTTCAATTCTTTCAAGCCCTAAAAGACTAGACATCCTAAGCCTTGGTATGTTAGGCAAATCTTTTAAACCCTCGGTTCATGTGTGTGTGATGACCGTTCGGTTCTTTTAAGCCTTAGAAGACTAGGCATGCTAAGTCCTGCTGCGCCAGGTAAATTTAACCCTAGGTTCGTGTGTGTGTAACGACCCTTTGGTTCTTCAAGTCCTAGAAGATTAGGCACCCTAAGCCCTAGTGCGCCAGAAAAATCTTTTTAACCTTAGGTTCCTGTGTGTGTGATGACATTTCAATTCTTTCAAGCCCTAGAAGACTAGGCACCCTAAACCCTAGTGTGCCAAGCGAATCCTTCTTTTTAACTCCTTGGATTTTATGATTTTAATAAAGAAAAAAAGAGTGAAAAACCACCCCCTAGATTTTATGATTTTCTAAAGAAACATAAAAATGAAATCCACCCCCTTAGATTTTATGTTTTTCTAAAAAAAATAAAAAATGAAGAACCACCCCCTAGACTTTTATGATTTAAAAATAATAATAAAAAAATGCAAACCACCCCCTTAGATTTTATGTTTTTCTGAAAAAAAAAATTGAAAACCTCCCCCCTATTTGCATCAAAATCCTAATCCTAGTGTCTCTACGTTTTGTCCAGAATCTCCTTTGCACCGGTACCTAGCTAGTTTTAAGTCCGATGTCTTGGTTTATCCTTTTAATATAATTTCATATTGTTACATGTTTTAATTATCCAGTTCATTAACAAATCACATGTTCAACTGAGGCAATTTTCAAATCAAAAGCATACACATCACAAAGTCACAAGGGATCCTACACATGCATCTATGATCAAAACAATAAAGGTAAAGCATGTTTTGATACTAAACGAAGAGATAGGAAAACCTACCGCAGGACACTGGAATGAAAGATGTTGCACGAACTCACGAAGAAGGACATCGTTAGCAACGGTAGTGATTGGAGGCTCATACCGCCTCATCCTGCTCGAACCCAGATGGTGGGGTGTAGGGGCATAAGAGAGTGGGTCAAAGGGTGTAGGGATACCCTCGCCGGCATGTGGATCCAAGAACCCATAACCTCAGCCTCATCCACATCTTTCTGAACTGCAGCTACCTGGTCTGCTACCGCTTGTGCCTCGGCAGCTGCTCGTGCCTCGTCATCAGTAGCCCGATGAAGAGCTCGCTCTGCCTTAAGAGCTAGTGCGTCCATCGCCCCTAATACAGTGAAGAGTTGAGTGAAGAAAACTCCACTGGCAGGAACACTGGAAGTCGTGCCCCCAAGGGTACCCATAGAAGATCTCTCACCCGCAAAAGGTCCCTGTAATGCTCTGGCAATGTCATCAATGTGTCTGTGTCCCACCATGTCGAGGGAATAGCCGAAAAGCGAAGAAAAGTTGATAATCACGAGAGAAACTGGGAGAAAGTTTGAAAGAGCTTGAGAGAGTTTGAGAGTGCAAGAGAGAAGAGAGAGAGAGAGAGAGAGAGAGAGAGAGAGAGAGAGCAGAGGGATGCAAATGAAGCATAACCCGCGCATCTTGGGGGTCTTGATGGTCGTTGGAGTTAGCGGTTGCTACCTTGGAAGGTGGCGACTGCGATGTTTTTGAAACGCCACGTGGCGACCGCCACCTCAGTTTGAAACTATGCTGGCGATCGCGAACTTGTCAACGGTCGTGTCACCATCTCGATGAATGGACCTGGTGACCACCAACTTTGAAGTTAGTGGGTACGTGTTTTCAAAGTAATGATTATGCTTGGGGTTTTTTTATGGTTCTTTAGGGCTTGTTTCGGGCCTAATTGGGTGTTTAGCTTTCATTTTTTAAAATAATTTTAAATCTTGACTCTATTTTTAATTATTTGTATTCTCTGCGTGTTGTTTGTTTTTTATAAACATAATTTGAAATCTTGACTCGATTTTTAATTATTTTTATTTTGTGTTTTTTATAAAAATAATTTTAGACTTTGACTCGGTTTTTAATTATTTTTATTTTGTTTTATGTGTTATTTTCTCCGATAAAAATAGTTTCAAGTCTTAACTCGACTTTTAGTTATTTTTGTTCCGTGCTCGTCTCGAGTTTTTAAATATTGACTCGATCTATTAATTCTTGGTGTTTTTTCTGATAAATATAGTTTTAAGTCTTGACTCGACTTTTAATTATTTTTATTCTGTGCTCGTCCCGAGTTTTTAGGTTTTGACTCGACCTATTAATTCGCAGTGTTTTCTCTGATGAAAATAATTTTAAGTCATGACTCGACTTTTAATTATTTTTGTCATGTGGTCGTACCGAATTTCTAGGTCTTTACTTGACCTATTAATTCGCAGTTCTCTCCGATGAAGATAATTTTAAAGTATTGACTCAACTTTTAGTTATCCTTATCCCATTATCATTTTGGATTTTTAGGTATCGATTCGACCTGATTAATTCGTTGTTGTGGAGTCGGGATTTTGGAATTTTGAAAATGGTCAAAAATATGGGATTCAAAAGATATTTAGAGAATGTTTTAATACCTTGAAATTCAAAATTTAAAAAACTCTTTTTTGTTAAAAATAGAGTCGCCACTTGATTTTTGAGAAAAATCAAGAAAAATAAAAATAGTTACTGATCTTTAAAACATTTAACAAGAGAACAAGGGTTCGAGGGCTAAGGTACGAATCGAAGATGGTGTTAGGCACTCCGTTCCCCTAAACGTAAGGTTGGCCTCTACTAATCATCATTGGTTCTTTAATAAAATTTCTCAAATGTATTCAAATAGAGAAAATAGAGACAAAGAGAGAAAATCTAAAATTAAATACGAAAAATACATAACATATAT
>JAOTRH010333894.1:14403-29432 GCA_034768845.1 Heliamphora exappendiculata
CCCCAGAGAGAGAGTGTGCCCAGCATTGTAGGCACACCAGAGGGTTCATTTGTGCAGAATCAACAACAACAATATGCCATTTAAACTTCCCAAGCGACAGATAAGGGAACTTCAGTTCAGTCAGTGCGGCAGCCGACAGTGCCGGGTTATGGTGGACAGACCAGGATGACATAGGGCCGAGCATATGCACTTACAGCTCCCAGTTCTTCTAGGGCATCGGTTGTGCCTGATGATGCAGCTATGCCTCCAGTGAAAAGAGGTACTTTTTGAGTGTACAAATTTTAAACCAGTGTTCTTATCGACGCTGGAGCATTGCTTTTTTCTTGTTGCATCTGTTTAAGAATTGGTGATAGATTTCGTGGGTGGTGTGCTGTCTTGAGGCAGTGGTTGGTGAGGATGTGAGGTTGGGGTGAGTTGTAGATCTCGAGTCTTTGAGATAGTTGGCCATTGTTTAGGATGTCTGATCTTGTTTGACTGTATCCTAGAAATGGTTTGGCTAATCATCTCGTGTACCTGCGTTGATTTTGATTGATGTGATTGTTTTTTTTGACCTTGTGGAAAATTTCAGGGATGAAATTTCTTTAAGGGGGGTACAGTTGTGAGACCCTAACCCATTCTCTTTTTTGACGTTTTTTGACGCGCGTTTAGTGTTTTGATTGCTACATGTTTATATGTATTTTGATGCATGATCGGGCTTAGAATGCATGAGGGGTTGGTTCCCTCGGCTGTTAGGCGCTGTGATACATGTTTCAAAAAAAAGAAATTTTCGTGACCTATAAATATGTGGAGTTAGATATTTTCAAAAGATATTTTTAAAACTTCTCCACTAAGTTTTCTCTATTTTCTCTCTGCCTTCTCTCTAACTTCTTAGGGGCATAAGGCTCGATTTTTGACGATCCAACAGTCAATCCTTATTATTGGTATCGTGGTCTACGCATCTATCCAGACAAAATTCTATTCTAGTGAAGCTCAATTTTGCACGTGATTCAACGCGTTGAGTTTTAAACTCACCGAGAAAGGTTCCTAGACTCTCATATCTTATAAGGGTGCTACGTGTAATTGTGCGTGTTTTTACAGGTTAGATTACATGAGATCTAATTTTGTTTAAAAGTTGGGGTTTTGGGTTTAAAATCTATTTTCATCAATTTTGGCGGATGAGATCGGGTGTCGGGTGTTTCTTTCATGATTTTGGTGTTAGGCTTGGGCGTGGGTATGTCCGAGGGCATTGGGTTGGATTTTGGAGGCATTGAATTGAGGTTTGGAAGGTTAAACCCGTAGCTCAAAAAACTATTTCTGCCTCAGCCCAGTCGACTGGATCGTGGGATCAATCGACTGGATCTTAGTTTTTGAGGTTCAGTCAAATGGACCGTGGGGTCAATCAATTGAACAGTAGTTTTTGGGCATTTTTGGCAAGATTCTAGTGTGTTGTTTGGGTCCCCTGGAGGGGAGTTCAGTCGACTGGACCTGGGCTATTTTGTGTGATTGTTTGGTGGTTTGTTTCTTGGTTTCCAATTAGGTTCTAACGATAATCAATTGATTAGTTATGGAATTAATTGAATGAAATACAATTAGATTCTTTTCGGGGTTCAATTGGTTATGTGGTGGCTTCGGGAGTCGTGTTGTGGTTTCAGGTGTTTGTTTAGGTGCCGTCCTCGGTGGTGATGTGCATGGCTAAATGTGGGTTGTTGGGGCACGGTTGTGTGCGTCGTGGCTGGATATGGAGCGTGTTTGGGCTCATGGCACCTTTGGAGGAAAGGTGGTGTTTTGTGACCTCATGGTTTGTGAGGTTTAGCGTTGGCCTTTGGGTTAGGCTTGTTTTTTTTGGGTTGTTGGTTGTCTATGTGAGTGGATGTTGGGTAGTTTGGCAGGTGGTGTCATGATGTGGAGTTATATATGGTTATGTGCGTTTAACTGGTTAAGTACATTTATAACTCTAGTTTATTTATGTACAAATTATGTGGATGGCTTACATGCTTTTGGTATCGTTACGTGCAACGTGGTTTATGCTTTAAAACTGAATGTTTTATAGGCATGTATGTGTGGGTTATGAGGAATAGATGCATGTAGTGCATGTTGCATGGATTGCAAGTGTTGTGAGAGTCGCATGTGTAGCATGTGATGTGATTCGTGAAACGTAGTGATAGTACATGATTTTATGCATTTAAATTCAGGTTTTAGTCATGCATACGTGTATAGAATGGGATAGATAAACATGTGATTCTGTGAATGTTAACCCTGGTTAACAAAGTGTGTGTTAGGGCTGCGGTCCTTCGGCGAGAGGCCGAGAAGGTGCGTTTATTGGGGCTAAGGTCCTTCGGGAGAGAGACCAAAAAGGTGCATTGACGAGGCTTCGGTCCCTCAGGTTAAGCCTGAGAAGGTACATGAATTGCATGAAATGCATTATGGGACGGATAAAACCTTTTTTGAATTGTTTTTAAGACTCGCGTGAACCGCGATATAAAAACCATTTTCAAACTGTTTTCAAGGCTCTTGTGAGTCCAACATGGCTATTATCCTTGCTTTTCCTTGCTTGTGAAAATCGTTTCGAAGGCTTGAAAAATAGTCTAAAATTGCACCTCATTTTCCTAGCATGTTTAGCTTATATTGCATGTGTTGTCTAGTTTCTACTGAGCTTTGGCACACGATGTAGGATTTGAAATATTTTTCAGGTATCGGTCACGCAGGTTGATCCGGGGTTGCTGGAAAGGTAGAAGATATGTAGTCTTTCCTTTTTGGTTCTTTCTGAATCATATATGCTTACATGTTTTTTTGGTGTTGGAACCGTGTAATATAAGCCATTTAGCGATTAAATACAATGCATGTATGGTTTACTTTGAGAGTATATTCCCGAGTTGGGTGATATGTTTGGATGTTTATGAGTGTTTTACGTGACCAGGAGTTTGAGGCATGACAAAAACACATAATGATTACAGTCATCCAAAGAATTTAACAAAAGTTACAATATGTCCTTGAAAAAACTGAACAAAGGGTCAAAATAAGAAGATTCTACATCTTCAAGCTGCGTCATAGGGGTTATTAACCGGCTCCTGTTACTCTCCCCCTTCTTCGAAGTCTTGTTCCTCAACGAACACGCCTTCCTCAAATGGTTCTTCTTCTTCACCTGTGGCACGAATTCCATGAGCCGGAGCCCAAAAACAAATTCCCTAAACCTTCTAAAAAACTCACAACAAAAATATCCTACAATACATATCGTATAATACCCAATACTATTTTAACGGCAAAGAGAGATAATTTATCATTTTTAGCAAGGCAAGCACATACAAGAACAATTGTGCGGGTGCGTGATGTAGATGAATGCAATGCAGTTACCTAGCCCGACATACATTTAGAACAATATTATGAATTTCACGCTGGGAATTACAAAGTAGACTTGATGAGACATGATCACCGAACTTATCTTTGCCTCATTGCGAACGGTAAACCCTCATCATGACTACATGCCTTGGCCATTTTACGTAATGGCAACGTTGTGGGGACTGGCCTTTATTTAATTTTATCCATTCTTATTCTAAGCCAACCAATCCCACCTTAAGGACTATAATACTCATTAGGTGTCAACCCAAAGTCTAATTAAATCTAGTGACGAACCCATGGTGCCTAATCCCCCTTTTCATAATAAATAATCTCCCAATTCAGTTTCAAATATGGCAACCAGGGATGCCTTATATCCAAAGCCACAAAAAGAACAATTTCCATATAACCCAACTCCCAATGAAAGACACGGAAGGGACTTCGATAACTCAAGATGAAATGTAGCAATACTCATGATGTACAATATGCTTCTCGTGTACAATTGATTATAGCATGGTATATAACACGATATGGCACAGGGTATAACTTGCCAAAGCATAAAGTACAAGCATGCGAAGCATAATCTATAATTTATATGACATATAATCAAACTATCGGCATGGGTTAATTTCATCAAAAATTTTATTTTCATACACCAATTATTCATAAAGTTCATATAAATTCCATACATTTAAGTTTCACAAAGTAACATGCCATTTGTACACTTAGGAAATTTTAAGTAAATGTTCAATTGCTAGTTTTTAAGTTGCGACAGTGTTTGAAGTACTTAAACATGGATTTAATTTTTGAAATTGGAACACCAATTAGATAAAAATATTTTCTACATCTACCATGTTTAACACTAAGGTCCAATCCTAGGACAAATGGGTCATTTAGTTTACTTAAGTGAAAATCGTTCAGCATTTTACAAAGAAAAACACAGAAATTAGGCCTCTGTTGGCCACAGTTTTAGGGCATCAATTCAAGGGATATGGCTTTGATTTTTGGGGAGGTATTATTTTAAGGTGTCCCCTACAAGTTTTATACTTGGTTCTAGGGTAAGTTATTTGGAAAGCGTTTAAGATTTTGGTCAATAGAGGATGTAGAAACCTTTGGGGTACTATCTGAGGGGTACTCAAAACCTTTGGGGTACTATCCGAGGCTATTTTGGGCTGATATTTTTTTAGTATTTAGTTTAATATGTTAGATACATTTTGTATGTTTACCACTTTTGGATTTGGTCACAAAAAACTTTGGTTTGTGGTCTCACAAAAAGGTGTGACAGAGAGCTCAGTTAGTCACTAAAACACAACAGTGACTTTGGAAAGTGTTTTGATCTATCCAAACTTCATATATTTGGATCATTTTTGGTGGAAAGAAATATAAATATGTCCTCCACAAATGTTATGTTTTGACCCAAGCTCGGTTCTCAATCTAACTTAGGATGTTTAGGTCTGCAACTAAAAGTGGTCAAGATCTAACACTCTTTAGAAAAAATGACATATCTGCAGTTTTACCCACCGAAATCACTTCAAATCAATTTTTTATGAAAGAGAACTCAAAAAGATAGGTTTGGACATAAAATTCACTTTAATATCAATTTTCTAGAATTAGTTATGATGTTTTAAAACTCGAGGCAAAATGTTGGTAAGCCTAGAAAATTAGGTTACCTAGGGTTTTGGTTGCTTAGCTCATGTTATGTGTATTTTTTATGTATTTTCTTTGCATGCATATCTTATACTCATATAAAAAAAAACTTCAGAACATACTCAAGCCATAAAACTCTAAAATATACACATGCAAGTACATGAAAAACTTGATCATACACAAATAGTTTACTATTCATGCCTATGACGCCTTTTTGGGTTATTCTTTGTTTATTATCTTTAGGGTTGATTATAGAGATGGATTGAGAGCTATCTTATGGGAGAATATCAAAATATTTTAGGAGATTTACTTACCTCTTTTGATCCTCAAATGATTGTAGGAGAATGGGCCTTAGTTTTAATGCTTCCTCCTTGATCCTTTCCTCCTTCCTCTTTCTTCCTTCTTTCTTCTTCTCTCATCTCTTAGAACACTTACAAAATTTTGGTGGTTCTTGCCCTCTCACTCTCAGCCAAATTTTCATGAAGGAGAGTGGGTGTTTGATATATTTTTATACAAAAATTATAATGGTGGGATAATTATTGCACATAAATTTAAATTTAATTTTTTCTTGGCTCCTATTGATTGCATGGGGTGGTGGCCTTTATTTGAGAATTGCATATCAAATTTTTTTTGCCGGTGGGAAGCCAGCTGGGGTCTGTTTGGGCTGACCAAAAGCTGATTTTTCATCAATGTTGGGTTTAAATTGTATTTTGGTACCATTTTATGCAAGAAAATGCATAAAATATTAATTTTGTATTTTTTTTGTATCTAAACCTACTAAAACCTATTATATTAATTAATTTAGTCTTTCCATAATTTATCATAATCTTGATAATAATTAATTAAATAGGTGTAGACTTTTAAGTTAAATTAAGTTTATTTGACTAGAATTGACTTTTTGACTTATTTATTATGTAAAAATTTTAAATAATTATTTGTTTACTTTTATTGACCTATATTATTATATTATTATGTATATTACTCGTATAAAAAGTATTGAATCAAAATAATGCTTAATTTATACATATTTTTCTTATTTTTAAGCTTAAAAAGACAAAAAGTAGCTTTTTGGGCACATTTTCCTAGGTGGCCAGCCATGCAAGGGAAATTTGGTCATTTTTGTTGTTAATTTTTCTTGTATTAATTAATTGTATATAAATATCTACTTTTTGGCATCCATGTGTCAAGTTTTGAATTTTTAGGACTTTTTACTATACTATGAACAAAATGGTCATTTTACCCTAATTATGATAATTTTTTATTTTTTATTTTATATTTTATGTTATTTACTTAATTTAAGCTATTCTAGAACTTTTCTGAGTATTAAGATTTTGCTTCTGAGTATTCGGTCTTTTTAGGATTTTCGAATCAATTTAGGATTTTTGAGTTAATTAGGGTTTCTCTTGTTCATGCAGCGACCTAAGTCCTCATTGTCTATCTTTCGCTAATACTAGGTTGTGAGTCAGGTTATTACACAAAGTTGGTGGTTGTTGGGTGATCGTCAGAACTCGAGTACAGTTTGTACGTGGAGTATGTGACTTCGTGTGATCGATGTTAGGGTTCGACATCTTGTATTTGAACTCGTAGAAATAGTCCTTGGTGTGCATTGTGAGGTGCGAGTGAGCCAGTATGTGGCAGTGAGAACGAGAGTGAAAGTCTCAATGTCTTGGAGTAGAAAGTGTTTGGAATCAAGTTCCATGTTGGATTGGTCTCGTGTTATGCGTTTATCGCCAGAGTGATTTGTGTTCGACGAAAGTTATGTTTCGAGGTTTGGCAATATGAGTTGGATCTCGATCCGATGTTTTATGGATGTTTCATGGATGACAATGATGTCAGTAAGGCTTGCCAGTGTGACTACAGTCCTGGGGTTTCAGTTGCTGGGGCATTTCTATTGTTGTGCGGTGTTGCTAGGTTTGTATCAGAGTTTGTTGATGGTTGATGAGCTGGAGTTTGGCTTGAGTTTCAGTGTTAGATTTTGGGAAGAAAATTCCTTTAAGAGGGGGAGAGTTGTGAGACCCCGAACCGTTTCATTTTGGAAATAATTTAAGTGTTGATGGAGTTGAAGTTAACTCTCGACCTCGGTGTGTTGGATTTTTGTTTCTTCATAGTATAACGGTATATGCATATGCACTTGGCGCTTGTTCGGGTTCAAAAAAGGCATGTTTGGTTTGGCAAAAGGCTGTAAAACCTGTTCTAACGCAGAAGTCATTTTTCTTCGTCGTCCAATCGACTGGACTGGGTGATCCAGTCAACTAGGGTGGCAGTGTGTGCATCTAGTTGACTGGATTGGGGTAACTAGTCGACTGAACCCTTGTAATTTGCCATGGAGATAATTTGGAAATCCTTTCTTCTTGGCTAAGTTTCATTTTCTTTGCCTTCTCTCTAGATTTTGATGGGTTCGGGGCACGATTTTCAGCGATCTGATAGCGGATTCTTAATGTTGGTGCCGAGGGCTTCGCATCTATTCGAACGGAATCGTATTTTGTCGAGGTTCATTTTTTGAGGCATCTAGCTTTTGGCTCAACAAGGTAAGATCTTGGACTATGTTATCCTTAAAAGGTGTTACGTGCAATTATATGCTTTTTCACCGGTTGAAAATGCTTTAAATATCATATTTTATGTTTAAACCTTGTTTGTTCGGATAAAAAGCATATTTTGTGCTTTTCTTAGTTTATTACATGATATGACTTGTGAATGTCCGTGGTTTTCAAAATGTGATTTTGAAAACGGACAAATCTAGAAAACCATGTTTTGAAGGTTTGGAGTTAACCCTCGAGGCTGAGTCTCAGATTTATAGCATTTTGATAAAAACGGTGGAAATATTTCTTAGAAATGTTTTTGTTTGATCTTCATACTTGATGGATGGATCTTTTATACATGTTTAATGTATAATTATTTGAAATGTTTTCATAGTCGAGCTACGGGTTTGGCGAGAGAAACTTTTTGGGTTAGACTCGGCATATGTATTTTGATGTAAAATCAAAAGGACCGATTTTGGGATCTATAGATCGAGCAAGTTTGGGCACAAGTTGCTCCACGGTGAGATACTAGAAAACTGCACATATTGGGTTTCTCTGCCCATCGGCTAGTGAACCGAGAAAGAAAGTTAATTGTGTCAGGATATAGAAGGTTTTGCTACTTCCTATGGCCTATATGGCCAGGTTGATTGTAGTGTTACTTGGGTCTATATGCTCGTCCGGCGTCGGTACCTATGTTTGCAAACCACGAGGTAGTAAATCGTGCAGATGTGTTGATGACGAGTGTGTGCGTGCGTGCGTGCATGTTCTCTCGGCTGTGTGATCTGAGTGGGAGATAATGTTTTGGTTACTATTTCTCTTTAACTGTTAAAAGTTATTTGCATTGTTGAAATGCTTGCTTTTGAGGATGAAAAATTATTTTGAGACTTATGGGAGTCTGATGGAAGACTTAGGGATTTTATGAAGTAAAACCATTTTTAGACTCATGTGGTTGAGTTAAATTTATGCTATATGATTGCATATCCAGCTTTATGACTTTATAGTCTGTTTTTATTGAGCTTTGGCTCGCATTGTGGGATTTTGTTAAAAATCTTTCAGGTAAATTTGATCATGTGGATTGATCTAGAGGAACCTTGGAGGTGGCGGAAGACTAAATTTCTTTGTTTTTGTTGTTGTTGGATTATGTAAATGGCGTCCCATATTTTGGACTTTAAGTATATGTTTTGTAAGCCTTGAGACCTTGTTAACAATGCATGTATGTTGTATGCTCATGAGAGGAATCTTGGGTTAGTTGTATGTTTTCATAATTGTATGAAATGGTTATCGTTTTAAGTTAGTTTTATGCTTATAACAACTCTTTGCCTCGATGGAAGATTTTGAACCTTGTTTTAGCATGTTTTAGATGGCTTGGTTGTGCCCTGAAAGTTTTCAAAAATGTTAAAAAATGGTTAAGTGTTGAGGGTGAAAAGTTAGGTTTTGAAAAAGTGGTCTAGAGTCAGATCGCTCGATGAACCGATCAATTAGTTTATCGAGCAATCTTGTGTAAGGCTCAGTTGTTTTACATGCGTGGGAAAAATAGTGAACTGATAAAGATTGCCCGATTGGTCCCTTTATCGATCGAT
Source organism: Heliamphora exappendiculata (assembly GCA_034768845.1). Taxonomy (NCBI): domain Eukaryota; kingdom Viridiplantae; phylum Streptophyta; class Magnoliopsida; order Ericales; family Sarraceniaceae; genus Heliamphora; species Heliamphora exappendiculata. The sequence goes on from JAOTRH010333894.1 coordinate 23,462, forward strand.
CGGTCTGGGCAATTTTTTTTTAAACTTTTGTTTATTTGTTTTAAAAGCTACGCTCTTGGGGACTATGACCTTATTTTTTTAGGCTATTCTTTTACATAAAATAAACCCGCAAATGTGTATTTTTCAAGGGTTTTAACCTCGCTTTTGTTTACCTTCTTGGACTCGTGTGGGCTCGAGTGGTTTTAATGAAACTTAGAATCATAAATTGGGTTTTCCTTGGATGATTCACGTGACCTGGGTTTGGGGACGTGACATCTTGGTATTAGAGCTCTAGGTTCGAATACCTAAGAGCTATGGGAGAGGTTACATCACCTTGTGAGGATGGTTGTGTGTGCCTGATTGCATATGTTTAAATGCTTTGATAATATGAGAATGGTAACCTGTTGAGCATGAGGATGTTGTGTATACGTGAACATGGAGATTGGACCTTATGATTGATTAGTCTTTCCTTCGAGCGGTTGGATTAACATATTCGAAAGTCAGGTTAGAAATGCATTTGGTTAACGTACTTTCTAGCAAGGAATTTAAGTAGATTACCCAAATTGACTCATCACTCTTGATGGTACTCCTCGATATGTGGAACATGTTTACATAATCTTAAATGGATAAGTGGTAGCATGATTATGTGACTTATATCTGTAATAACATGATGATTGAATCTTATGTTGTTATGCTCTATATTTCTTTTGTATCGAAGTTATGTCTGTGCGGGGAGGACGAGGTTGTGGTTGAGGCCGTAGCCGTGGTTTAGGCCAAGGGGATGTGCCAATCCCTAATGCTGGGGATGCTAATGCTCCCCAAGAACCAGTAGACAGGGTAGGGTTGCTACATGAGATTGTAAGTTCCATCCGTCAGCTAGCCGAGGCTGCTAAGGGAGGGGCGAGAGTACCTGAGCCAAGGGCAACTATTGCGATGCAAGAGTTCGAACGTCTTGACCCTCCTACCTTTGTTAGGGATCCTGATTCTAAGGTGGCTACAGAATGGCTAGAGCTTGTAACGAGGATTCTGGATATACTGCAACAGTCGAGGATGACTTGAGGGTTACGTTTGCCGAATTTTGGCTGAGAGGTGACGCCCATGAATGGTGAAAATTTACCAAAACTACCGTGGAAGGTACGTGGAAGCTTTTGCTAAAGTATTTCTAGATCAATACTTTCTTGAGTCCTTTAAAGACCTATACTAGGAGGAATTTTGTTCTCACCCAAGGAGTTATGACTGTGGTTCAGTATGAGGTGAAATTCACCAGTTTGTCTCGTTTTGCACAGGAAGTTGTAGCTATAGACAAATTATGTGCAAAGAGATTTGATAGAGGTTTGAGACCTGCGATTAGATATTGAGTTATGGCCTTGAGGATGCGCGTATTTACAGACTTGGTGGAGTCAGCCATAATCGTGGAAATTACCTTGAACGAAACACGCAGAGCTAGAGACAGCAAAACCTAGCAGAGTAGAGGAGGTGCGCAGTTTGAGGGGTGCAGGAATAAGTGACAGAGGTCATCTAATCCAAATTCTCATCCTCTGGGATCATATTAGTAGCATTCAGTATTAGCACCCTCAGTGGCTTCATCAAGAAAGCTAGAGTAGAGGGAGCTCATTTGTTATCGGTGTAAGCAACCAAGGCATCTTACGTTGGATTGCCCGTAGAAGAGGCAGTTCCAAAGTACAGTAGCTGTCTAGTCTTAAGGGAGAGAGCCACCAGTCTATTTTGGGTGTAGCCAGCTAGGGCATTTTCGTAGGAGCTGCCTCAGGGAGGGAGTGTACATAGCACGACAGGGGCACCAGTTGTTCAATCTACACATGAATGACAAACTTATCGGTAGCTGTAGTAGCCAACAGTTCAAACTTCCAGGGTTACGGAAGGGGGTACCTCAATCCAATTAGTGCGGCAGCCCGCAGCGCAGAGCTATAGTGGGAAAACCATAGCTATAATGGGCAAACCAAGGGACCACAGGGCCGAGTGTACGCCTTTATAGATCCCAGTTTCTCTAAGGCACCAGTTGTGCCTGATACTACAGCGACTGCCTCAGTTATCAGAAGTACTTTATTAATGTACACATCATGGGCTAATGTTCTCGTCGACATGGAAGAATCACATTCTTTTATCACATCTTCTTTTGCATCTGCTTTAGGTTTAAAGATAGACTTGTTACATAGCACGTTGTGTGTAGAGACCCCAGTCAGTGGAAACGTGATGTTGGGATGAGTCTATAGATCCTGTGAGTTAGAGGTCGTCGGCCGCTGTTTAGGGTTTGATTTCATCATTCTCGATATGACCGCATTTGATATCATCCTAGGATGCATTGGTTGACCACCTATCGTATATATATCGATTGCGATCGATGGAGGATATCGATTTGTACACTTGAGGTGATTATTTTTGTTTCGTAGGTGATCGGGATGATGGTTCGGTGCCCATGCCCCACATTGTGTGAAATCGAGGAAACCTTAGTTTCCTCTTTTTTTCTCTCGTGTTGGATGAGGCAGTTGGGGTTCGAGGAGAGTCTTTCTCTGTGGTTTGGGACTATCTAGATGTCTTCCTTGACGATCTATTTGAGTTGCCACCGAGTCGTGAGGTAGAGTTTTCTATGGATCTTTTTCTGGGAGCTACTCCTTTTTTGATGGCATCTTATCATTTTGCACCAGCAAAGTTGCAAGAGCTTAAGGTACGATTTCAAAACTTTCTTAATAAGGGGTTTGTACGCTCGAGTACGTCACTGTGGGGAGCTCTGACTTTGTTTGCCAATAAGAAGGATGAGTCCTTAAGATTGTGTATTGATTATCGAAAGTTAACTCAGGTGACGGTGAAAAACAAGTATCCTATGCCGAGGATTGATGATTTGTTTGATCAATTAAAAAGTTCATGCTACTTTTCTAAGATTGATTTGAGATCAGGATATCACCAATTAAATATTAGGGAGGAGGATAAAGAGAAGATCACCTTCCGAACTCGTTATGGTCACTACGAGTTTTTGGTTATGCCATTCGGTTTGACGAACGCTCCTGCGACATTGATGGACTTGATAAACCGCATATTCCATCCATATCTTGATAGCTTTGTGGTCATATTCGTGGACGACATTCTTATCTACTCACCATCGAGGGAGATGCATGAGGAACATCTCCGTATTGCCTTGTAGCTTTTAAGGGAACATCAATTGTATTAAAAATTTGAAAAGTGTGAATTCTGGATGCCAGAGGTGAAGTTTCTTAGCATGTGGTATTAGGGGATGGAGTATCTGTGGATTCTTCGAAGATTGACGCTTTGATGAGTTGGGAACGACCAAAAAGTGTGTTTGAGATTCGTAGCTTTCTGGGTTTAGCAGGCTATTACTTGCGATTTGTGAAGGATTTTTCTCCACTGACCGCGCCAATGAATCGCCTTATGCGGAAGGGAGTTAAGTTCATTTGGAGTGAGTATTATGAGTTGGCATTCCAATAGCTAAAGAAGAGATTGATGAGTGCACCAGTGTCAGTTATTCTATAATGAAGTTTGGGTTATACAATGTATTATGATGCATTGCATGACGGCTTAGGGTGTGTCTTGATGCAGGAGTGTAAAGTTGTGGCTTATGGATCTCGACCATTGAAGACGCACGAATAGAATTATCCAACACATGATTTGGAGTTGGCAATCGTGATTTTTGCCTTAAAGGCACGGCGGCGCTATCTGTACGGTGAGCATTTTGAGGTATGCTCGGATCACAAAAGTTTAAAATACTTATTTTCTCAAAAAGACCTTAACTTAAGCCAGCGACGGTGGATAAAGTTTATAGAGGACTACGATTTTGATCTCCAGTATCACCCCGAGAAGGCCAATGTCGTGGCCGACGCTCTTGGCAGGAGATCTCATGGTTTATTGGCTTCTATGGCCCTGCGAGAGTGAGACATGCTCAAGGAGGTTGGTGAGTTTGATTTGTGTCTCAGGGAGACAGAGGAGGGTGCGACTATATTTTCAGTGGTTTTGCGACCCATGTTAATTACCCGTGTTCTGGAGGCTCAGAAGACAGATCAAGAAGCTCAGATGTTTCTGGATAGTGTTGCGAGTGGGGAAGACACCAAGGGATGGTTGTGAGTTCGAATTAGAGTTTAAGATTTGCTAGGAGTGTATTTGTGCCAGAGTCGTGCCATGATGATGTGTTACGTGATTTTTACCATTCTCGTCTTGTAGTGCACCCATGAGGCAACAAGATGTACCAAGATCTATGCTGTCAGTTCTGGTGGAAGGGAATGAAGAGGGATGTGGCTTAGTTTATTTATCGATGCCTTACTGGTTAGCAAGTGAAGACTGAACATTAGACGCCTGTAGGGTTGCTACAGCCATTGCCAGTATCGGAATGGAAGTGAGAGAACATCAAGATGGATTTTATGTCTGGACTTCCACGATGGCCTAAGGAGCATGATGTTGTTTGGGTTGTGGTTGATAGACTGCTAAAGTCTGCACACTTTCTTCCCATTCGTGTGAAGGATTTTATGGACAAGTTGAGTAAGCTTTATGTCAGTGAGATTATTTGGTCACACAGAGTACCTGTATCTATTGTTTTCGATCGAGACCCTCATTTTATATCGCGCTTTTGGTAGAGTCTTCAGGTAGCTTTGGGGACGAAACTGCTTTTTAACACTATTTTTGATTCTCAGACGGACTGTCAGTCCGAACGTACTATACAGACTCTGGACGACATGTTAAGAGCTTGTGTACTCGATTTTTGGGGTTCTTGGGAGGATCATTTTTCGTTGGCAGAGTTTACGCATAATAATAGCTATCAGTCTGGCATTGGGATGGTGCCTTTTGAGGCTTTGTATGGCAAGCCATGTAAATCGCTGGTGTGTTAGATAGATACGGAGAAGCCATAGTTTTTAGACCTAATTTGGTGCGAGAAATAATAGAGAAGATTACCATGATTCGCCAACGCTTGGTTATGGCCCAGAGTCGCCAGAAGAATTATGTTGATAAGAAGAGGAGGCCTTTAAAGTTTAGGGTGGGAGACCACATGTTTTTTAAGGTTTCTCCATGCCAAGGTTTGATGAGATTTGGCCGTAGTGAGAACTTATCGCCACGTTTTATTGGGCCATTTGATATGCTAAAAAGGATTGGGGAGGTGGCATACCATTGGACTTTGCCTCCTCAGTTGTCGTCTTACACGTGTTTTATGTTTTCATGCTTCGAAAATACGAGCCTAACCCGCCACATATCTTGTATTAGGCTGAGTTGTGGGTAGATGAGGATGTTTCTTTTGAGGAACGATCTGTGAGGATTTTGGATACGAAGAACAAGTGTTGAGAGGGAGAACCATTGTCTACGTTAAGCTTCTATGATTTCATCACGGTGTCGAGGAAGCTACGTAGGAGCTAGAGTTCGAAGTCCGTGCTAGGTATCTGGAGTTGTTTTCTTCTTGACTTCGTAGAAAATCTCGGTGGCCAAATTCCCTAGGGGGAAAGAGTTGTGAGACCCAGTTATTTTTTGTTTTGTTATGTATACATGTTACGTATTGGTTATCATTTTAATAGTTATAGAAAAGCATGTTTCTATGTGTTTGATGCCTAGGTTGGCTTTGATTGCATGTTGGTTTCAATCCCGGACCTGTTAGGCACATGGAAGAAAGTTGGAGAACTTTTCTAGGCAGGATCGATCAATCGGTCTGTCTGCGTGGGTTATATATATGGCAGCTAGTGGCCTTAGGTTTTGAATGAAAACTTTCTGAATAAGCTTCCTCTCTTCCTTGCTTAGAGATAGACCAAACCCTCTTCCTTCTCTCTAACTTTTTGCTTGCTTCAGGCTTGGTTTTTGGCATTGGAATAGTCGATCCTTGTTATAGGCGCTGTGGGCTTTACGTTCATCCAAACACAATCTCGTTTTGACGACTTTGGATTCTCGCCGATTTTTAAAGAGTCATGTTTTTAACTCTTGGTAGTAGGATTCTAGATTACCTTACTTTAAAAGTGAGTTACATGTGATTTATACGCATTTTTACCAT
>JAOTRH010334003.1:0-37065 GCA_034768845.1 Heliamphora exappendiculata
GTAGCATCTAGAATTTACTAACTATTCACATGTCCACAACATTCATGAAACATTTAGACTAGAATACAGGGAATGGAAGCCTTTTGTGTAGATTCCACATCGCATGCCAGCCCCCACCTCCTTGGTGGTGGCTATAGAAGATAAAAGCAAAGATCAAAATCATAAAATAAAAATAAAATAAAATAAAATAAAAAATCGATTAAGAAACACATTAAAATATACCACTGTCTAATGCGCATAATATCAGTTCCATGCTGCTTGGACGGTATGCGGTTTAATTGCTCAACAACTGTATTTACATGGGACCAATTCTGCACAAGTTTATTTGGAATATAAACAACACAAAAACAGAAAAGAAAATAGATAAATTAAATAATAAAACTAAGGATTAGTCAAAAACCTTCAACAATATAAATTACTGATAGAACTTACCTGCATTGTTATTACGTCTGCGTGATCAATGATTAAAACCTGTCAGTACATACTGTCTCAATTAGCTAAAAAGTTGGCAGGATCAAAGTCCACAAAGAGACGATGTACATTTGCATTTGGTTGGATTCTAGTTTTAATTTATCGGGAAAAGAAACCAGTAATCGGATTCTGTTCTCCAACCCCCTCCCCTCTCTCTGTCAGGGTCTAAACCCAAAAGATTTTCTCTGCTTGTAATTGTATAGGCAGCAACTAATTTTAAAAAGCAGTTGCAACATCTATGTTCTTATTTTGGCTCAAAAAACCTAAAAACTTCCAAAGAGTAAAATGATGTTTTTGCTTCCAAATCTTCGGAAAAGAGTTAGGAAAAATAAGGAAACAAAGCCACAAAAAAATCAAATTGCTAAATGGCCCCGGGTTTAATGAAATACTATATAATTAATGAGAAAAAAAGAACCATAAATTGGGAAAAGTTACCTCTATAGAAGAAAGGTAATCAATGTCTTTTTCTTTTTCTACCTCAGCCTCCCCAATTTTCTGACAAAAAGCCAGTAAGAAAATCAGGAGCCAATTGTCCACTTAAGCAAAAAGTAAAGCACGCCACAAATGTGATTAATAATATGAAATATGACATCAAATCTTAAGCAAGCATACCACCCAAATAAATGATATTCAACTTGACTCGGTACCTTCTTAATCACATAGGAAGATATCAGGAAGAGTACATGACAAAAGAAAGGAATGAAGATATCCTTCAAGGCTCGATGTCATATTTCTTAATTACATGGATGAACACAAGTTCAACAAAGCAACATACAAGCCAGCGTCAACAATCCAAACTGAATTCTGGCAACCTTACAATGGTGGAACTAGAAAATACTTATTTTGTTTTTTGGTCTTTTGCTCTCTTTTTTCGGGGCGGAGACGGGGACTAAATAAGCATTTTTCCCCAATTTGCCACATCCCTCGTCGGTCCAATATCCCAAAAGCAGAAATCAGAATCCCACCAGGAAAGAGATGCTTTTGTTGCAGAATTAAGTTCGGTGGGATTCAGATTTCTGTTTTTGGGATAGTGGGTTAGCGAGGAATGTGTAGCATTTGGAGGATTGGGAGTTGGATCAGTTGTTGACATTTCTAGGGCTTTTGTATGTCAATCGAGGTGTGAGAGATGGAAAAGATTTAGTCAAATGGAAAGGGCCCGTATTTTAAGGTTTAGTGTAGAAGATTGTTGCAATCACTTGTTAGGAACGGGAAGGTTTCCTTGAGAAGGATTTGGAAGGTAACAGCTCCTTCAAAGGTTGCATTGTTTGGTTGGTTTGTGGTGCATGAAAAAATTATTACCAAGAAAAAATTTGTTGGAAGAGAGAAAGTGATGACAAATTGGTATTGTTTGTGTAAGGAGGGAGAATATGTTGCTCATCTTCTTATTCATTGTGAGTTTGTGAGGGAATTATGGGATTTTGTTTAGTTAATTGACTTAATTCTTGGTGTTAATCGGTTTTTTGAAAAGGAGGTGCCGGGGTTTTGTTGGGTTCAAAAGGGCTGAGAGCGCCGAAAAGCAGGAGAACGGAATGGCACTTGGACCCCTTTGTTTGACGTGGTTGTTTTGGTTGTAACATAATAGAAGAACATTTGACCGTGACAAGTCACTGATCTATAGATTGAATGGTGTTCTACTCATTAACTTGTATAGTTGGCTATCTGAAAAGCGCACTCAATCTATTTTTGACAATGTTCATTCTAGAGAGTTCTCTACCCATTGGGTGGTCGTGGCCCTTTTCGTAGAGGAGTACATAAGTATTTTTTGGTCCAGTCAGACATCAAAAAAAACTTAGCTTTTGTAGTGCTAGGACATCCAAAAACTTTTCTTTTTAAGTGCTAGGAATTCATTATCATGATATATTTTAAATACTATTAAATATTTAAGAATAAATTCCTAGCACTATAAAAGCTAAGTTTTTTTTATGTCTAAATCGACCAAAAAATACGTATAACTTTTTTCTTCCTTTTTGTAGGAGTATTTTTGGGCTTTTTTTGTATTTGGGTGGCTTTCCCTTTATGCCCTTCTAATATAATCTTTATTTATCAAACAAAAAAAGGATAACACTTTGAAGATTTTCTTGACAATATTGATCAAGCTAATAGATTGGAATTTTTTTTTTCTCTGGTTAGTGGGATTTAAATGAATATGTTAGGATTTAGGAGATGGAACACAAGATTTAGTCTATTTAAGAAATGAGCTTTGAATAAGGAAACATATTATACATGATTTAAAAAGTAGTAAAAATGGTAATGGCAAGTCCAATTGAAGTGGACCACCACCAGCTATTGGTAGAGGACTAAAGAGGCTCAAAAAGTAACCAAAACAAAATAAAATTGTCACAGAAATCTCAAAACATAAGAATACGGAAAATTGTAAAAGATAAACAAAAAAGGTCAATTACGCTCCCTTAAGGTTAGTTAATAATACACATTCCCTCCTTCCCCAAGTTCTAGAAATTACACTAACCACCCGTGTAAGAGTTTGTCACTTAACCAAAGGAGAATTATGTTATTACCCTCACCATCATCCTGTTCTCTATCCTCTCTTACACTAACCAAGCTTTTGCAACCGAAGGCCATCCCTACATTAACTAACCCAATTATCCATTAAAGATGACCCCAGAAGCTAAAAGACACTGGTCTATACAAAGGTTAGTCAATGAGGAGGTGAATCCCAGGTTGGTACATGGAGGGGATGGTCTCCAACGTCTGTGACCGAGATTGTCATTCCTATGCCCGAGCTCTCTTGCATGCAAGCACAATGCCATCCCTCTCCCTCTAGAGGAAATCTCTCTATAACATGTTTTTGAAGCTGCAACATACAACATTTATATATTACAGATGAAGACACCACCAACCTCTACCGCCATCGCTATCACCATCTCACCCTCTACGACCCAAGGGCCACCACCCACTACCAACCACCACATAACCCTACTGCTGAACAGCCACCACCATCCCCTCCCACTACCACCCACCACGTCACCCCCTACAACCCAACGACCACCATTTCCCCACCCACTATCATGGCCACAATCTCACTGTCTACCACTGCAACGGCTAACACTTCCCCTCTCACTATCATCTACTATCTCCTCTAAATTAAGACCAACCACTCCTCCCACGACCACACTGCCCCCACCTCACCCCCTACCACCCAACGGTCACCATTTTTTCTCCAACTAACACGTCCACCACCTCACCTTTACCACCAAACGATGACCACATTCCCTCCCACCACCACGGCAATTATCACACCCTCTACCACAAATTGACCACAACTTTTTAAGTTCATTTTGTGAACTTAAAAGAGATTTGGACCCACTTCTCTTGTGATAAAAGCAAATGTCAGTCAAATTAGAAGACGAAATCATGTCCTTATGTAACATTTTATTGTATAATGTGGAAAACAAGGGAAGAAGAGACAGAAGACGATTGAAAAACAATATTCTGACAACCTATAGTTCAAGGAACAGAGACTGTTATATTGTAAGAGAAAGCACAAAATATGGAAGTTAAGTTCAACAAGGCATTTTTACAAATCATGAAACACTGTAGAGGCATTCCTCCATCAGGCACTCAAGGACCAAAGCATACAGCCTTCTTCCAAACTTTTATTTGCTGAAAATGGCGTAAATTTGATTAATTAAAAGATAGTTCTCTTAAAGACGGTTCAACCATTATATTTGAAAAAAGAATAACAAATTGCGCCAAGACTGCATGCCCTCGATATCCCCTACAGATCAAATGCAATCTAACTTGTGCTTGAATTGTAACGCCGCCCTAGTTTTATCAATAAAATGATACAATCGTCATTGTATCTGTCTGCCTAACACGAAGCAGTTAATTAGAACCATTAATGGAGAAATTGGAAAAATCCACTTAAGCATATTCAAGGCTTTCTGTGGATAAGATTAAGCCAGCCAGGTCTTTTAGAGTTGAGCAAAAAAGCTAATTGAGGGAATAGAGGATTGAAGCATTACAAATAATTAGATACTTCTTCTGTGGAATCTGAAATTCGTTGCAATCCTCAGGTCTGCAGTGCATACAACTGAACATATGACCAGCTAACTATAATTATTAAGCTTGTCTATCCAACCTTTAATCCATTAAATTATACTTTGGATAACAAAAAAACTATAGGATATGTTCAGATCATTTTTTTAGAAAAAAATAAACTTTTTAGTTTTAAATTATTGTTTAGTTTAAATCTGCAACTAATAAATCTTTGGTACAAATGACATGACCTTAGGCAATGAAATACATTTACATTAAAAAATAATCATTATTTTTTTGGGTTCATTCGAAAAACTCAAATTAGAAGTTTTAAAGCATAAACGAATATATTTTAATTTGCTTTCAAGATATGTTTTGGAGCAAACTTCAATTGTTTTTCAAAAAACAAAAACGAACATAACCATAAAAGTTCAATTTATCCGTCAAATTAAAAACTAATTGCATAAAAAAGTAAGAATGGCAATAGAGCGGGGTAGAGCTAGGGATTAGCTCTCTCATTCCCGTCATTTATTTGATCAGGGCGAGGACGAAGGAAATAGTGGAGAACGGGGTGGGGACGGAAATATTTTGAAAATAGTTTTTAAAATTTAAATGAGTCATATTAATAAGAGTCATAAATAATATAATAAATAAAAATAATAGTTGATGAATCAATATAACTTAATATACAAAATGTAATAAATAGAAAAGAAAAATTAGAGATATATATAATATTTTAATATTTTAGACTTATTATATTTATAAAATATGTATTTTATACATATATTGATATTAAAAAAATATTTATTTTATGTAGTCGGGGGCAAAGTGGGAAAAAATTGAGTGGGGAGAGCAAATATCGTCCCCACCCTATTTGTTATCCCGGGTGAGAAAAACCCGTACAAAGCGAGGTGGGTGCATACAGGGACAGGATGGGACGGGACGGGGAAGGAGAAATTGCCATCCCTAATAAAAAGATACAAAATGAAAATATTACACTGGTCTTTCTCTAGTGTGGGTTCCCACGCATGCTGAATGTAGCAACTAGTAACAAAATAATTACCACGGTATAACAAAGAATTCGGTTTTGTTGTGATTAATTAGTTCTAGTAAAGATTAAGAGTCGGTGAAGGTGTGTGTGACACCTTTTACTTGGTGGAAGTCACCTCATGCTTTCTCTATCATTTGTAGCCTAGACATGTGAAGGCTGGTGCCACCTCATGCTCTGACTATTGGCACCTCATACTTTCAATCTAAGACGAGAAAACTAGTGCTACCTCAAGTTTTGAATTTTGATTGCTTTATATCTCATGCTTCTTATATTTACAACCCATGCTAATAGACACCACTCGTGCTCAAAGGGAATCATGTCTTTCTTGTTTATTATATTGATACCTCCTAATTGCTTGAGGTGACACAGGTCTTATTTGAAAACCTAGTGTTGACACCTTCTATTTAATCACTTGTTTGTATAGAACTCAAGTTAGTTGAATCTCGGAACTTGGCTGACTTGATTGTATATTGAATTTGAAATTGGATTGGAGATTGAATTTGAACATTAAATTAAATCGAATTGAAGATTGGGATCAAATTGAATCTTGGACTTAAATTGACCCTTGGACTTGATTGTATTGAACCTTGGACTTGAATTAAGTTAAGCTGGTTTTAAATTGGATTTGAAAAATGGAACCAAATGGGTGGTGGCGGCGACGGAGAAGCGGCGGCGGTTGGAGGCGGTGTTGCGGGTGAGGGTAACACTGCGGGTGAGGAGGCCCTCCTCCTTGGTGGCGTACCGAGCATGCCAGAGTACTTTGACCCAACCATGTACATCCCGCTTCATCACCGATTGACGAGGCCCGAGATGAAGCGGTTCATCCTTGCCAACGTGATGGACGAGCACGAGCTTCTCCTTCGGCGTCACAAGGAGCACCTTTTGGCGGTGAACCTACTAGTAAGCCGAGAATTTTCAACCTTTTTCTTGCTTTGATATGAGAAATCACATGTTCGTGGGATGTATAGATTACCGCCAACAAAGGTACAATAGCCAGAGGTCGACCATCTATCAAGGCGACTACCAGCCCAATTAGCATCACTAAAGCCAATCACAGACAAATGATCCGAAGGACAATATAACAATCCATGGCTCAGGGCACGTTTCAAGTATCAAAGAATACGATAAACAGCATCAAAGTGCTGCTGGCGAGGAGCATGCATAAACTGACTAACACTACCAACAACATAAGTGATATCAGGACAAGTAATCGTGAGATTAACTTCCCAACAAACCGCCGATAACGACCAACATCTAGAAAAGGTTCTCCATGTTCAGCATCGAGCTTAACAGTAGAATCCATAAGTGTATCAACCGAACGAGCACCAAGCAACCCAGTCTCAGAGAGAAGATCAAGACTATATTTACGTTGGGATAAAGAGATCCCTCGAAACGAGCGAGCAACCTCAATCCCAAGAAAGTACCAGAGAATGCCCAAGCCCTTGGTATGAAAATGGTGAGCCAAATGTCGTTTTAATACAACTATACTAATAGAATTATCATCGAAAATAATGATATCGTCCACATAAACAATCAGCACAATAACACCAGCAAAAGAATGATGAACAAAGATGAAATGATCAAATATGGAACACTAAAAACCATAAGCAAACACAACAGAACTAAATCATCAAACTAGGCACAAGGTGATTGCTTCAGACCATATAAAGCCTTACACAAGTGATAAACAAGATACTCACTGCCAAGTACAACATAACCAAGGGGCTGATCCATATAGACCTCTTCCTGAAGATCATCGTGAAGAAAAGCATTCTTAATGTCAAATTGATATAATGGCCAAAAACGGCTAACAGCAACTGATAGAAGGATCCTGACAGAGTTGAAACGAGCCACATGAGAGAAGGTTTCCAAGTAGTCAACACCGTAGGTCTGAGTATAGCCTTCAGCAACCAAATGCACCTTAAGACGCTGAACAGAATCATCTGAAAGATACTTAACCGTATAGACCCAATGACACCCCACGGAATGCTTTTCAGGCCGGAGAGTGGTAAGCTCCCAAGTTTGATTCTTATAAAGAACATCAATTTTTTCATCCATAGCACGTTTCCAGCCAGATAGAGACATAGCCTGCATGTAAGAAGTAAGAATCGAAATGGACGACAAGGTAGAAGTAAAAGCATGAAGAGAAGATGAAAAACGAGCATAAGACACAAAGTAAGCAATAGGATGTTTGGTGCATATACATTTACAGCGACGCAAAGTAATCGGTAAGTCATTAGAAATAGAAGGAGCAGAAGAGAGAGGAACCTCTATCGAAGAAGACGAAATGTCCGGGCCATACGAGACAATGGGCCTATCTTGAGATCGCTGATAAACCTGCAAAGGTGGGTGAGAAGGGGAATAACACAGCGATCGACACTTTGAAACAATAAGGTACGAGTAACATCTAACAGATGGTCGTGCTTGCGTTCAGCAACGCCATTTTGTTGTGAGGTGTGAGCACAAGTCATCTGATGAATAATACCGTGATCGACACAAAAAGAAGCAACAGTAGGCTGCATATATTCTAATGCATTATCAGATCGAATAACTTTGATGCACCTCCCAAATTGAGTAAAAATTTCTTCATAGAATGTAGAAAAAGCATGAGGCAATTCAAACTGGTGTTTCAACAAAAAAAAGCCAAGTCATACGAGAGTAGTCATCAACAAAGATAACAAAATAAGAATAGCCACTAGTACTTGGAGTGCGAGGACACCAGATCTCTGTATGGACAACATCAAAAGACTCAGACTGACAAGGATGGCTATGACCGAGAAAGGAACTATGGTGATACTTGCCTAATTGACACACTTCACACTCAAAACTAGACACAAGAGGCAAGTTGGAAATGGCCAACTTAAGTTTAGCCACCGAAGGATGGCCTAAACGAAAGTGCCACTGAAGAGGTGAAATGGTAACATTTAATGCTAATAAAGTATGGGAAGGATAACCAGAATTAACGTCAAGATAGTAGAGCCCATTTTTCTCATGCCCCGAAGTAATCATCTTCTTGGCCTTGAAGTCCCGAAATACACAAGAAGTAGGAGAAAATGTTACGGAGCAATGCATAGATTAGTGAGTTGACTAACCGAATGCAAGTTAAAAGGAAATTCAAGAATATAAATACTAGAAGATAAACCCAAAGAAGGAGAGGGATGAAGGACACCTTGCCCGTGAACTAGTCGAGAAGAGCCATCAGCTAAGACGATATGATGCTTAATAGGAGTCAAATGAGAGAAAAGAGAAAGATTACCAGACATATGAGAACTAGCACCTAAATCAATGATCCAAGATGGAAAAATAAGAGTCGCGCAAGCAATATCACCTAAATTAGCTAAGGTAGTAGTAGAAGAGGGCGACAAAATTTGACACAAGATCTGAACAAGCGTGCTAAGCTGAATATGGAGAGCATCATGAGAACCCAAAGAAGTTTGTACTATAGTCATATTAAATCCAGGAAGAGGAAATGAGACCAAATCCAAACACACCAAATAAATCGAAAACCAAATCTGATCAGAAAATCATAACAAAGGAAAATTGAACCGTACAAGAGCTATAGGATGTGTATCAACAACCGAAAACAACTAGCGAAGCCTAGATGGAACAATCACGAACTAAGATTGTAGTATTCTAGTGCCAAGATCCGAGGCTCAAATCAACTTCGAAACAATCAATCAACATCAAATCACGTACAAAAAGTTTCATGTATGGTCGCAGACCCAAACCAAAGAAGAGCTCAAATCGCAGACCCAAATAGAGAAGAACCAAAGTCGCAGACCCAAACCGGAGGCAAAGATATCCAAATCATGAACCAAAGTCAACAGCATGGGCCTTGAATCAAGTCAAAAGCAACAACTAGATCATTCGCAAACCAAAACCGCAGCCAAACTCATCGCGCGAACCAGATCGCGACCATAAAGAGAGTCAATTGAGGAAAAAAAGATAAGAATCGACTGAAAGAGAAAAACCGCACCAACTTGAGTACCAATCTGAGCAAAACAAGCACTATCGGCACCTAGGGTTTTCGAATAGGGTGGTCACACGAACCAGAAAGCTGGAATCAAGGTCATGCGAACTAAGATGCGTAACCAGAGGGGTCGCCGACTTAGGAGGGTGACAAAACGAGAGCCGATCTGGATGAATAACACCAAATCAAATACAAATCGGACCAAACATGGTGTCTCGGCACTGATGGAGTCAAAAAAGTCGAGGATCTGAGGCTAGGGTTTCGAAACAATCAGAGGGCTAGGGTTTCGAAAAAAAATGACTTCAAATCTGAGATTCAAGGTTTTGAAAAGGTAGACGAAGATCGAAGCTAGGGTTTTGAAAAGGTAGACGAATCCCACCTTGTAGTCACCAACCATCAGTGTCCGTTCAGTCACCAGCGTTACGCTAACGTCATCGTACGGAAGATGACATCAGCACGCCATTTTTCTAACTCATTGTGTGTTTCAAAATAATAAGAGCAGTTCTAGAGTTGGATCGAAGCTCTGATACCAAGTTAAATTGTAGAATAGTGATTTAGAGTTGAAATGAGAGAAAAAAGAGAAGAACAAAGAGAGAATAATAGAGAATTAGAGTGATAATGAAAAGACCTAGTTAAAGTCATTACACCCCACAACATACATACATACATACATACATACATACATATAAGTCACACAAAGAAAATATATATGAGTCACACATAGAGAATTACAAAACTACCCAAAAAAATAAACTAAATAGAAATAAACTAAAATAAACTCTAACAGAGATCACATCGAAAACTAGAAGTGCAAAAAATACTTACATTTATTAAACCAAGTGACACTGAGAGTATATAAGAATCAGCAATTTGAAATCATAGAGTTTACACTTGCATAGAACTGGAAGTGCAAAAATACTTACAGTTATTAAACCAATAGGAGATGCAACAATCATGTCAGATGAATAGAAATTGCCATACAACTTTATGCTCCTCCTACAAAAAGTAAAACAAAATAAGTAATGGGTAATATAAAGCAAACAGCAATGTGAAAAAAACAAAACACGTTTGCATCCTCTTCAAATAATTTTCAACACTAAAAATGACAATAAACATGCATTGGAGTTTCCTGTCAGGCAAAGACAGGCAGATGAGAATTCATCATGTTTTTAAGTAAAAATGGCATGTGAACCCACACCAGCAACAAAGGTCACCAAGCACCTAAATAAATCCTCCAATGCACCCACCCCAGGCTCCAAGCAATTAAAGACCCTCCAATCACTTTCATTCCAAAGGACACATAGAATTATGTAGAACTAAAATTGATTTTAGTCTGGCTCACAACGAAAGGCACAATGAAGCAGATATCCTTTGTTGCTTTGATGATTCCTTTTTCATCCCCAAGGACCTACATTCAAAGAGGAAATCCGAACCAATTGCTGAAAAGCACCTACTCACTCCACTTCCTACCAGTTGGAAAACATTCAATTGTTATCCAATGATAAGCAATGCAAAAACTGCAGATTCATTGATGCTTAACTATTTTAATTCTCTTAACACCCTCTCCTCGATGAACCACATATTCCACCTTCTTTGACTGTCATGCATGGATCTCCTACTTCTTGAAACCAGGGTAGATCAAAAAACAAGTCTGCCCAAAACCCAGTAAAACATCTCTCTGTAAAAACCTTCTCATGGTTGTTAACTGCAGTGCAGTTCCTTACGCCACTTCACGATAATGCACATCCATAAACACAAGTTCAAAACTACAACAAGATGTCTAAAGAGATATATCACCATTTCAACATTAAGCAAGCCCAAGGAAACCCAATAGCCTAGACAGGAAATTAAACAATCTTTAAATTAATAAGGATAGACACTTCGAAGAAGGTAGCGTGTCGATGTCGAACATGCGTCGGAACTCCTATGCATGTTGAATACTTGTCTAAACATGTCCTACTATTATCTTTGTTCTTTAAAACAGGACACTATTCACACACTTGGGGGACACATATGTCAATCACTGAAATGAAAATAACCTCTTCTCCTTAGATTTTTAAAGTTTACGAATTCTAAATCTCAAAATTTCTAATTTCTTTATGGATCAGAGTCGTATTATAGATAATAGGTGTTGTTCTTTACACTTCTTTTCTAATATATATAACATGAAAATGATCTCTTTAACATTTTAATACAATAAAATATGAATATCTTGAGGAGGCGAAAAATTCAAGCGGGCCTTATTTTAATGTATGCATATAAAATGTATATACGATTAATGTGTTGAAGCCTAAGTAGCCTAGACACGCAACACGACACGCAACACGCCAAGACATAAATTTTAAAATTTTATATTTTTATATATTTATTATATGTCAAATATGTAAATATTTATTCAGTAGTAATTGAAAATATACAAAATATCACTAATAAAATTAAAAGTTCCTATATTTTATCTTATAAATATTCTAAAACATATTTAATGTGCATAGTTTGCATTTCAAAAAATACAAAACATTGTTACTATGAAAAAATTCATCACATACGATGTGTTTGAAGAGTTTAAGTGCCCGTCAAGTGTTGAAAGTGTATGATACTATAAATTTAATTGTTTAATTAAGACGCGTGTAAAAAGTGTCAGGTATAGATTTAGGAATGTCCAAAGAGTGTCAAAAAAGTGTCGTGTCCGACACGACACGGCTCCTTCATAAAAGTGTACATGCTTCTTAGATCCCAACCATGTAATTTCTATTTTTTAAATGTCATATCAATGAGTCCTTATCATATTGTATTTGCATCCCGTGTATATGTGCTTCTTTAAAGCCTTAACACGAATCAACACCCATTAATCTATTGCATGGACACAACCACCAAATACTAATATGAGCAAGAAAAGCCAACCATTATTCTCAATTTAACTCCCCGCAAAAAGTTTTAACCTAATTTTATTGGATTGACTACTTGGCTCCATCTTTAATAGTGGGCTATATCTAAAATTCAAATCCATATTTGAAACTAAGGGAATGTCCTTTCTCTCAACTTAAATCTTGTATTTCATTGTTGTTCAAATATGACTCTTGGGATAATGGCTTATTTGCTCATTTTATGTTGTTCATTGTCGTCTTTAGTGAACTTCTTTCACCTATTGAGCAACCTTTTTTTACATTTTTCAACGAATCTCATCAAGAGAAACCGGAAAAGTAAAAAGGGATATCAAGAAACAAATAAAAAATAGAAAAGATAAAAAATAAAAAAAATAAAAACCAATAAGCCAGATTTATGTTTACTTATTTTCATCATTTGGTAAAACTATTTTACTTTCTATGATTACTCTTATCAAGGCAAATCGAAAAGGTAAAAAATTGAAACCAAAGGATGAAAAAAAATCAAGAAAAGACAAAAGTAAGCTAAATTCTTCACTTGTAGCCCCAAAGCTCTCAGGTGTGTTGTCACTCTTTTTCTATCGGCTTTATTGTCAACTGTTACTCTTGCCATCATGCTGAAACTTTAAACTCAGGATACTTATATATTAAAGATGGCATATTATTCTATGAAATTTAACAGAGACAATCGTCTATAGAACTACAGTTATTACAAAGGTGTTCCAACAATCAACAACTTGTTTACCTCGTCTACCATACTGAGAGCACAAGTAAAAGAACAATAGAACTATGATTGATATTTCAGAACAATACGTCCTGCACATGTGAAGGCAAGTAGAACAGTATCAAACATGAATATTGCTCCTCTTAAAGGTGCTTCCACTCTCCATCATTCACTTGCGCCAAAAAACATGGGCTCCATCCTTTTTGAAACTTAGGTCATCTAAACGACAACATTAATACACGGACCTAACCAAAGAATGACCACAACCAAATTGTATACGACCTTGTATCACTGATAGATCGGCATTCCTTTAGTAACAGCCCATGATGTATACTTTAGACTTTTTCCCATTCTAAATTGGAATGCATCCGTTCCATAAACCAACATTTCTTATAAGCTATGAGGCAAGCAGCTGAGCACATGAATTTAGAGCATGTTCAGCACAACTTAAAATGTCGAAATTGTAACCAACATGAACACAACTCTTATTAGGAATGGCATACGCAAGGTATATTTGAGAAGCCCACCATTCTCTACTTCAAAGTACTCAGCTCTATGAGAACTTTTTCATTCATCACTTCATTTCTCCGAGGATGGTCCTTTAAGACTGTGGTAGTCAGTAAAATCAACCTCCATGGATCTTTGATTAACCAATCTTGATAGTTAAATAGTGCACACACCGTAATTCCAAAATGAAAACATTGGATGCCCCATATAGGGAGTTAGGTGGCACAGTGGTGACCTTTTCTTTCAGCATCCATGCCAACTCATGCAAGCACAAGAACTTCGATGATGGGTCCATCCTTGCACAGCCAAAAAGGTAGTTTCGTGTTGGGAAGCTTCTTCTCATATGAAGAGTATTTGGAAGGGGCAAGATGCGTACAAATTGTGTATTACAATTTAGACACAACAGATATTTCTGTTATCAATCTAGCTCCCTAGGAATTTGTTTGCCTTAAGAAACAATCTCAAATGGAGCTCATTATTTAGTAGCACACGAGTTGCTGTTGCTGGGATCAAAACACAAAAGCATATAGTGTACAAGTTTATTTGACCAAACAAAGATTAGGTCTAATGGTATTCTAATAATTTCCAACGGACTTAAAATGGGTTATAATGATATATCAAAGAAATTTACCGTGTAAACTTGATGCCTATCATGAAGTGGTCATTGTTATTCCCACCAAACAAAGCTTGAAAATCAGAAGGCTTCAAAGCCTTCTGAGATTTTAAATTTTCAGCATCACTGCCTTCATTATCCTCATTGATATCACCCACTCCAGTTGCAAACTCATTAGAGAAACGATCAAGGTGCTCCACATTAACCTGAGGAAAACGATAAAATTGTAAACATAGAGGACCGTGATACCTTAACAACTTAATTTTCTTTCTTTTCAAAAGAAAAAGAAGCACGTTGTCTCAACTAAAATATGAATAATCAACAATGAAAATTTACTAATCCCTTAAATAATAGCAATGTACAGATCCACAGTGAAACAACTTCTACACATACTCTAATAATAATGTGAAGTGATAGCAGTCATAGTGATTTACATTTCTAATACTTGGCCAGATTGGAAAACTCTGTGTGTGTGTGTGTTACATAGTTTTCATGCTGTTTTTCTTTCTTATTTCCTCTTTGGTGGACTTCTTCAGGTATCTTAGGGTTTGTTTCATTGTTTAGTTTTTTTTTTTTTTTTTTTTTGCTAGTGTTAGTTGTAGCACCTATGACAAAAGTTGATTACCGAAAAGCGAAAGCTAAAAGTACCAAAATAGAACTTCTCAAAAATTAGCCTTTTAAAGTTTCTTTTGGCCCATAAACAACAAGCAGAAGCTGTAGCAAATGAAATGGTGCAGATTTCAAAAAAATTAAGAAAGTCAAAAGTGGCCTTGAAAAGTCTCGACTAACACATGGAAATTATTTGGTTTGGACCATATTTTAATGATTTATCTTTTACAGTTTTGCTTTTACCTATGATATACGGGATGTCACAGTTCTAATTATCATTTGGCACAGCCCTATAGAGTAGCTACACCTAAGCAAAGGGAATTAAGTATTGGCATAAATTCCCCATAAAAGCCTATCTTCTTTCTCATTTAGGGAATGATGAACAGAAAAGAAAACTTGTCTGCTAGTTAATTAATCTCTGCCCTTTCCTCTCTTTTTCTTTCTCTCTATGTTGATTTCCCTGCTGTTGCTTCTATGCTGCTGCTGCATTGCTACTGCTATTTCTCAGCAGCTCAACTTCTTTGCTGTGGCTACATCCATCACATTGCCGCAGAGCCCATCGAGGCACCAAGGTACCACTTCTAATGATCCACCGTTGTGGCCAAGTAACCCGTGAAAGTGAGTTTGGCCTAAAAGCTTAAGCTCAGGTTACTTTAGTAATAGTGTTGTATTATATGTTGTTGTTTGACGCTCCTTGGTAGCAGCTTTAAGCTTTTTTCCGCATTGGAAGTTATGCTGAAGCGTTTACCACGACTTCTACTTTCCGCTTTTGGGCCAAAAACAACTTTAAAAAGCTAGGGAAAAGTTAATATTTGAGAAGCTCCATTTTTGTGCTTTTAATTTCCGCTTTTCAATAATAAACTTTTACCATAAGCTCAGTTGCAATAAATAAACATGTAATACTAATTTTCCATCCACACTCGATGTGAAATAGATGTTACAATGCCAGCAACCATAAATATCACATTGGTTGATAATTTGCCTCCAAAGGGAAAACTTATAACTTGGAAGTTATATATTGTACATTTGTACTATTGTATGATGCATTGTGTTGTGCTACAGCATTTATCAAAGTAAAAGGGTAAAACATGAAATCTCATAAACTTTTGGGCCAAAAGTTGAGAAAAATGGAATTCCCTCCAAAAAGGGAAGAAATGATAAGGCACATAAGAGAGCAAAACAAGTTTCTTAGGAGCCAAAAGGCATGATCTGGGAAAATAACTGGGGCAAAATGTATTCTTGTTTGATTGATTGGAAAATGTACATGATACAGCTACAAAGTACAAATGATAAATCCAGAATTCTTTTAAAAAAAAAAAGGATTAATGTCTCGCATATAATTATTGAATTTTCAAAAAGTATAGATGGAGTTAATACAAATAGTCTGGGATTTTTGTCAATGTATTAGGCTGTGCCAACTTTATGTTGTTATCAATACAAATAACTAAAATCAGTACCTTATGTGAAGAGGGGGTCAGTTGTATCAACCTCTTTACTACCCGAAATGCAGTGCTTGCAAGTGGCAACAGGATCAAAACCTAGACCAAATTATAACAAAATGAACAAAACTTCTTATCCAAACAAGTAAATACATATATAGAGAAACTTTAACAAGAATAATTGGGGGTCTGATAATAGTAATTTCAAACATGCTAGCTGAAATTGATGTTTATTTTATTAGAGTGATGTATTGGATATTTTGGATGATTACTTGTTTTTGTTTGTTTGTAAAGTTTCTATTATAAAAATTGGGTACATATACCAGATCAAACCAAACTAAGCTTTTGACCTAGTAAATTGGGGTCGGCCATCTAAACCATTCTGCTCTGTTAAGAGTCATGTCTTCAGTTAATTTAAATAAATTTATATCTTTTTTTAATACAGCATTCAATGTCAATTTAGGTATACCCCTCCCCTTAGTGTTTTCATTACTCATTATCTTGTCGTTTTTCTTTACCACTGCATCAATTGGTCTACGTTGTACTTGTCCAAACCACCTAATCTATTTTCTCTCAACTTGTCCTCAATTTGTGCGACCCCTACCATTCCACAAATCTTTTTATTCCTAATTTTATCTTTTCTAGTCTTAGCACAGATCCACCTTAACATTCTTATTTCAACAACACTCATCTTATTTATATAATTTTTCTTAACGGCCCAATATTCTGTCCCATATAAAATCACTAGTCTAATAGTTGTCCTATAAAATTTTTCTTTTAATTTTGTAAGTATTTTCCGATCACATAGAACGCTGAAAGCACCCCTCCACTTGAGCCAACCAGCTTTGATTCTATAGGTTACATTATTTATAATCTTTCCATCTTTGTTAATAATGGAATCTAAATAACAAAAACATTCACTCTTATATATCTCTTGGTTTTGAGTTTTTATTTTTCACCATTAATACTCCTATTAGTGCTAAATTATATTTTTCTCGTATCTCTGTTGTGCTTAGGTCGTGATTTTTTCAAAATTGTTGTGTCCGTATCCGTATACGAGCTTCATAGGTACTTACTTTCATATAAAGATAAAATTAGCTTCATAAGACTTTATTTTAGACTTAACGTGATTATAAAATTAGGCTTTGGTTTGTAGGTTTATTTTAAAATTAAGCGTTGGTTGTAGATTCTTTAATGCAATGACATTTATCTCTAGTTTGTAGTTGGACCTTACTTCTGGCATTAAAATGTGATTTGAATTTAGGATCCTTAATCAACTAAATCAATAACTAATTTATGTATATTATTACATATAATGCATTGTTTCAAACTTATAGCAACATAATTTTACAAGCGTACCAACCATTGCCCGTACTCTACATTTTTAGGTTTAATCATAGCAATATATATCTATAGTTCAACACCCATACTCGTACCCTACACGTGCTTCATAGATGGTGTGCGTATAAGCACCTAGGTTACTCATCAATAACTATTGTGTTCCTATGAAAGGGATGGTGTGTGCTATAAGAATGGAGTAACAGTTTTGGGGTCATCACTTGGAATTTTTAAAATCGCACGTGATCATATACATAAATTATCATGTTTAACCCCATTTGAACAATGAAAACCAAAAAATTGACAAACAAAAATTGCCCTGTGATGGCACTAAGTTCAGCAAAACTCAGTCACAACCACGAATATGGTAAAAAGACGCACACACACAGAGCAGCAAATATAGGCACTCGAAATTTTACAAGACAACCGTCTCAACCCTTGTATTACCACTAAGTAAAAATACAAAAGAAAATGCCTTAACAGTCACGCCACAATTCTGTGTGTCAAAGCTGGCCAACCATGCCTGCATATATAGGCATGTGGTAGTTACTTGCAGTTGCTAGCATATACAAGCATATTGTGTAGTGGACATCCCCCACTACTTAGGCACATGTGTAGAAAAGGGAATCCCACCATGCTGACACTTGTCATCCCCTGAATACCTTCAGCATAAATTCTGTAACCGCCAATAACCGCTCATGATGCCACACATGCCACAATGTGCTTGCATGTTGGCCATGACATGTCTTCAAAATATAACCGCCCACCCCAATCAAACGCAACTCGAAATACGCAAATGACACTACCATTTCCTTTTATAATAGTCCGGGGATTAAATATTCGGCGAGACGTTTAGTCGCTCCAAATTAGTTCGAAAACTAAAACATGGCCAAATATTAAAAAATCTACCCAATCCATTGAAAACCAAATTATTATAAAGATTTAACCATATACATCTAGCAGTTTTGTAGCCCTTAAACTTTTCCACAAATTGCATATTAACATTTAAGTCCTCCCACCACCACCAATTAGTATAGCACAAACCAGCTAGTTCATCCAAAAAGCCAAACAAGTTAGCCACCATTCACAATCATCCAGGTTTCTAAACCTACCCAAAAAGAAAATTACCTCCTCCTTACTGAGTACTTAATTATCCAAGATAACTAAAATGCTCCTGATGTTCAACACGAAGATAACAAAATCCAACACCTATATCTAGTTCC
Source organism: Heliamphora exappendiculata (assembly GCA_034768845.1). Lineage (NCBI taxonomy): Eukaryota > Viridiplantae > Streptophyta > Magnoliopsida > Ericales > Sarraceniaceae > Heliamphora > Heliamphora exappendiculata. The sequence continues at coordinate 18,824 of JAOTRH010334003.1, forward strand.
CAAAATGCTGCTAATAAAAAATCTCAATTCTTATTTGTTGAATTACAACAATATTTGAACTATTCTTTACCAAAACCTCTTTAACTACTCTATTTTCCATGGCTCTAAGCCCTTTTATGTTCTAACTTTTGTTTCTGATAAATATAGACTTGTAGAAGGGATTAAGGGAATGCCACCCAAAAGATGGGTAAAACTCTGTAAGGGAGAACCAAGAACTCCCGCACGAGGAGAGAAAAACCCTACAAAAATTACATAGACAAAGACTATCAAGTCTACTGTTTCAATAACCAACGGAGCACCACACTCTCACATCCAACTATCCATATTACCAAATAGTGCACCCTTCAGTCTAAACAACAGAGACTCAACCCCATCAAAAAATCTTATATTCTTCTCAAACCAAATCAGCCACATCAAACACAATGGGACCAACGCCCCTGCCTTCCTCCTGCTCCTCAGAATACGCCATCCCCTCCAACCCGACAAAACTCTGACCACCTCTTTTTCAAAAACCCACTCCACTCCAAAAACAAGAAGGCAAAACTCCACAATTCTCTAGAGAACTCACAATTGATAAGCAAATGAGAAACAAATTCATTCTCCTTCTTACAAAGACAGTAAATTAAAAACCTATTAATTATCAAAAAGCCTCTCCGAACCAAGTTGTCAATGGTCAGGATTTTACCATGCGCCACAACCCAAGAAAAAAATGCCACCTTTGAAGGAGCTTTTGTCTTCCAAATGCTCCTCCACATAAAATAATTCCACTACAATTAAGCAGGCACATGTAAAACGACTTAACGCTAAAGAACCCATTGTAATTGCCTCCCAATGTCATAGATAGATTGGAAGAGGACCAAGAGTTGACCCAATTCTCAGTCTTGCACATCCATTATGAGGACAAGATCCCAAAAAAAAGACCAGAATTCCTCCAAAAATAGTCTGCCGCCATAGCCTCCCTATAAAAAGATAACGCAAAAATACCCACGTAAGACATGCAAAGGGCTTCATTCCCACATCCAACCAGAATCTCACCTCATCTCCACTCCCCAACTCAAAAAAAAAAAAAAAAGATGTGTTTGAAGAATTCGTCCTGCATTCTGCCATGACAAATAGTTATTTTGTGCATAGTTCACGGTGAGTTGAGATCCAGTTATAGAAACTCTAACAACTATCCATTTAGTTTAGCCCAATCTATTATGTTATGTCCAAGTCCAATTATTACTTGCCACAACAAAACACTGGCCATTACCTTAGGACGAGTGAACCCATGATCAAGGAAAGCATCTCCATTAAGTACCTCCACCATCGCACCTTCTTGATGTTTGGCCACTTTTGTGTCATTCTTAGTTACTAGATCTCCAGTTTTGAATATATGGTTCAGCTGCAAAACGCATTTTTTTGGCTTATCACAGTAAGAACATTTTGAGATAATAACAATGAAATTCAACATATATTGCCAAGCAAAAACATGGACAAGGGATGAGGGCATGTACACACAGAATGCATTAGATATGCATCCATGACACTTGAGTCTTCTTCCAGGCCTTTTAAATAAAATGGCTTCTTATTGTGATGTTGTATATCCCGATAGCTGTTGCCTAGAAAGATAGATAGGCATTGAGCAAGTAAAAGATTCAAAGTTCAAGATTAGAACAATATGCAACCCAATTAAAATCTGCAGTAAATTGAATTCTTATATTTTTTTTGTTATGACAGAAAAGAAACTTTTAGAAAAGAAAAACAAAGGAATACAAAACATAGGAATGTGTGCAAATTGAGAAAAGATTCATAGCTTAAAGAGAATAGAAACATTATCACCATATTTAGAAGTCAGATTCAGAATATCTGAATCACCAAAGAAAAGGCCCATCTTCTTGAGGCCAAAAATCAAATTATTATTTTCCACCAACAAAGACATTTTATTAAAGAAAAGGAAGACAAAGAAGACACAATAAGAATAACAGGGGCAAGACATCCCTGAACAGGAGAAAGAAGAAAAATAAAAATAAAAAGGAGGAAATCAATGGACAAGACATCCCCATATAGATCATCTTTCACAAATAACAAAAACCAATAGTTAGTATCTCCAACTGCGTAAACATGAGCTTGAGCTACTGTGTCTTTTGGCTTTTCTATTTTCTATGATCAAAGAATTGAGAAGGCTCGCGCTTTCCATTTGAAGTAATTAAGAGGGTTTGTTGTCACTATTAGAGTATTATTTTTATCTTGTGTTAAAGCTGTGAGAATATATTTTGAGATATTTTTCTATTATTGAGATTGCCAGAATATACTATCATTATTATTGATATTTTCCCATTATTGTGATTTAATTTCCTAGTTAGTCTATTACCATTATTAGGATTTCTATAGCCTATATATTTGATGTATTCTTTCTTTGTAAATTAAACCTTTGTAATATTGCAATAATACTTTCTGCTTTTCTTACATGGTATCAGAGCCAGATTACAAACCCTTGCCCTAAGCCGTTGACCTCCCTTTCCTCCTGCAAAAAACCAATCGCAGTATCCTGCACCTTCGTCGCCTTCTCTCTTGGCAACACGAAACCCTAGATCACCAAAAATCAGTCGCACCAGTCACAATCGATCTCCCTTCCCTCCTCAGAAACCAGTCGCAATCAACCTCCCTAGTTCGCAACAACATCACCAACCTCCGACGACCTTTTCTAGCTCATCAGCAACCTCTCCGACCTCCAGTGACCTCTCCAACAACCTCATCCACCTCTGGCAACAACACCAGTATCAGTATTGGCACTGTTTGGCACTATATGGCAGTACTAGTTTGTTCAAACTTGGATACTGTTTGGCTCCTTGTTCCTATTCCTTGTTTGGCTCATGTTCTTCTTTGGCACTGTTTGGCTTCTGGTTCTTATTTTTGGGTCCCATTTGGAATTAACTTAGGAATTAATTTTGGGTATTACTCGATCTTGCTTTCTATGCTTTAGCTAACGAAAATTGCAAGTTATAGTACCATATTGCATGGAAATTCTTCACAATTGGCATGAGTTTCTCTTTTGACTAGAGAATTTAGATACAAATTTTGGCATGTGATTTGGATTTTCTCGCTATTCAGTGGTGTTTCAATCTCCTTAGTACATTCTCTGTTTGAGCAGTTTCATACCATAGACCATGTAGGTACCTTTTGGGCTCCAATCTCATGCATCTGCTATACCTACGTTCTTTTTAAGTTTGCATAGTTCTTATCTCACTTGTATTTTTCTCACTACTTGGATATTTGATTCAGATTCTTCTCATCATATGACACGTGATTTGTCCAGTCTTAGTCATTGTACTTCCCCCACTTCTCCAATTTCTATTTCTACTGCCAATGGTGCTTTTATACAAGTTGTTTCTATTGGTTATGTTATTCCTTCTTCATCCACTTCATTATCTATACTTAATGTCTTTTATGTTCTCCAGTTGACTATTAGTTTATTATCTATTAGTCACATTTCTGACTCTGGTTTTGACGTTGTGTTTTCTTCTTCTGGTTGTGTTATTCAGGATTGAACATCCCAAAAATAAGTTGGGACAGGGTGTAGGATTGGTGATTTATGTGTTGAAAAGTTTGGATTTTCCTTTAGGTTCTTCCTCTACGGCTTTATCTTCTTTTTCTTTAGATTAACATCCTTCTCCTTTTTACCTTTGGCATTCTCGATTAGGTCATCTGTCTAGTGACCGCCTAAAACAGTTAGCTCAGCCCGATTGCTTAGGTAAAGTGTCTGCCAGCGACATCTCTGAATACAATATTTGTAAACTTGCAAATATATCAGCCTTACCCTTTCCTAATAGTACTTCGCTTTCTACATCTCCTTTCTTCTTTGTTCATACTGATGTGTGAGGTCCTCCCATTGCAACAAAGGTGGGTCCGTGTATTATGTATCTTTCATTGAAGATTATAGTCGATTTTTTGAGTATATTTGATGTCTCACAAATCAGATTTCTTTGTATTTATCGTACATTTCATTCCATGGTTCACAACCTATTTTCTACAACTATCAAGAACCTCCGTTCTGATTTGGGTGACAAATATTTTCTTGCCGAATTCACTGACTTCTTAGCTGTATCTGGCACTATTCACCAATCTTCATGTTCCGACACTCCTGCCCAAAATGGTAAAACTGAAAAAAAACATCGGCAAATTCTTGACATAGCTCGCTCCCTTCTTCTTTCATCATCTGTCCCTGCCACTTTCTGGGGAGAAGCAGTTCTTACTGCAGTGTATCTTCTTAATCGCATGCCTACACTTCTTCTTTCTAGCATTTCTCCTCATGAAAAATTGATGGGTCACCCTCCCAATTACTCTTTGTTACATGTTTTTTGTTGTGTTTGTTTTGTCATTCTTCCCAAAAAAGAGCGGAATAAACTTAGTGCTCGTTCTGTGTCTTCTTGGATTATGGTAATCAACAAAAAGGCTATCGATGTTATGATCTTGTATCTAAACGCCTTTACGTCTCTCGTTATGTTGTGTTTCTTGAGCGTCTCTCGTATTACTCTACCAACCAAATATGCCCCTCTTCCCAAAGATGATCTAATTGTTATTGATCATTTTCCGAATGATGTGCCTTCCGATGAGTTTACTCGTACTCTTAACGTTTCTGACCTCCCTTCTCAGTCTCGTCCTTCTGCTGTTTCATCTCTCCCAATAGTCTATTCTCGTCGGCTGCCTCCCTCTTCTCAACACATATCCACTAGTTCTGACACAATTCTACTTGTCTCTGTGGATCCTGATCCCCCTAAATGGCGCTATCCTTTGCGTGCTCATACTTCGCCGATAAGACTTGATTTTTTTAGTAACTGCTTTTCACCTTCTTATCGTGCCTTTTTATCTGCTATTCATACTTACTTTGAGTTTCAGTCCTATAAGAAATCCTGTACTAATCCAAACTGGATCAATTGCATGCACGAAGAATTATCTGCTCTTCAGAAAACTCGTACTTGATATTTGGTTCCACTGCTTGTCGATAAAAACCTTATTTGATGTAAGTGAATTTACAAAGTTAAAACTAATTCTAATGATTCTCTGGAGCGCTATAAGGTTAGGTTAGTTGTTAAGAGATTTTCTCAGGAGTATGGCATTGATTATGAGGAAACTTTTGCGGCTAAGATGACTACAATTTGTACTTTGATCTCTTTTGTTGCCATTCGTCAATAGTGTCTTTTCCAGTTGGATGTCAAGAATGCATTTCTCAATGGATATCTCAATGAGGAAGTTTATATGCGCCCTCCTGTAGGTCCCCCTCATCCTTCTGGTGTTGTTTGTCGTCTTCAACATGCCCTTTATAGTTTGAAGCAGTCCCCTCGTGCTTGGTATGAGCGTTTCCAGTCTACGGTTACTCATATTGGTTTCACGCCTAGTTCTCATGATTCTGCACTGTTTCTCCGCCACATTTCTACTGGGTTGGTTATTTTGTTATTATGCGTAGATGATATGATCATCACTGGTTCTGATTCTACTGCTATCTCTGAAGTGAAACAGTATTTGTTCTGTGCATTTAAAATGAAAGATTTTGGTCATTTGCGATACTTTCTTGGTATAGAAGTTGCTGCTTGCCCCACGGGTTATTACCTCTCTCAATCTAAATATGCAACCAAGGTGATCCATCGTGCTCGTCTCACTAATGATAAAGTTGTAGATACTCCCATTGAGTTGCATGCTAAGTTCTCTCCTTCTGATAGCGTTTCTCTTGAGGATCCCACAGTCTATCGTGAGCTGGTTGGGTGTCTAGTCTACCTTACTGTGACTCATCCTGATATTACGTATGCCATACATGTGGTAAGTCAATTTATTTCTGCTCCGCGCTCCACCATTGGAAAACTCTACTTCGTATTCTGCGTTATGTTCGTGGCACCATCTCTCAAAGCCTATTCTTTTCTTCGTCTTCACCATTGACTCTTCAGGCTTATGTTGATGCTGATTGGACTGGTGATGTTTCTAATCGCAAATCTACTACTGGATTTTGTGTATTTCTTGGTGACTCTCTCATTTCTTGAAAAAATAAAAAATAGTCTGTCATTGCTCATTCTACTGCTGAAGCTGAATGTTGTGCCATGGCTCATGCTACTGCCGAGATTGTTTGGCTCTGATGGCTCCTCTCTTATTTAGGTCTCTCTCTCTCTACTGTGGTAATAAGAGTGCGATCTAGATAGCTCATAACTATGTCTTTCATGAATGAATGAAGCATATAGAGATTGATTGTCACTTTGTTCATCAATATCTTCAGCTTGATACTATTGATCTTCCATTCGTCTCCTCGTCATTGCGGCTTGCCGATTTCTTCACCAAGACTCACACTTTGGCTCGTTTTTTATTCCTGCTTGACAAACTCTTTCTGCTCACTGGGCTCGCATCATGAGTTTGAGGGGGTGTAAGAATATATTTGGATATATTTTTCTATTATTGAGATTGTAAGAATATACTATCATTATTATTGATATTTTTCCATTATTGTGATTTAGTTTTCTAGTTAGTCTATTACCATTATTAGGATTTCTATAGCCTATATACGTAGTCTTTCATTGTAAATTAAGCCTTTGTAATATTGCAATAATACTTTCATCTTTTCTTACAAAAGCATATTCATGTACTCTTGTTTGGATTTAATGTTAATACATGTGGTGGTAGTGGCTGATTATGTTCTTAAACCTACTATGTAATAAACAAGAGAGTCAAAGTAGAGGCAAACAGCCTTGGTGATTAGGAGGGAAAAAAATTAAGTTCTCTCATAACATTATGCAGAGATAAATTAGCCTAGCAAAGGAAGTCGTGGGCAATAGATCAGCTGAATAGATTCCATTCAGTTGATGCCACGTTGATCATCTTCACTTACAAAGGGAGAAGAAATATCTCTGTTTAGACAAATGAAAATCAATGCCTCCAGATGCCTTGTATATATCCAACCAATGCTTATATAACCTCAGTTTAAGACCACAGCTCACACTCAAGTCAACATCCTGCAACATGACAATTATACCACAAAAGAAAACAAAAAAGTAAGTGGAACTGACCCCTTGTATCATGAAGCATCAGCTATTCAGACATTTAAATTTGATAGAGATGAAATTGGAATAGTTGACCCTTTTAAGATTGAGTGTGCAGTATTACACTCAAAAGAACACATAACACAATCACATTCAAGAAGCATGGAGGAAGCAAGTTGCAATTTAAGCCATAAGATTGCACCAACAAAAATTTACCATTAAGAGCTTTTCCATTCTTCCATCAAATTGTTCTTTGTTTAAGAAACTCCCTGACACCTCTAAAAGAAGAAATGGCACACTAATAGTGAAACCTCTGGAAGTAAAATTCGGATTGCAAACAAGTCATCATACCCCCTTCACTGATAAGCAGAAAAAGGGAAAATTATGCCCCTTCCCCCGCCACTGACCCTAAAGCCCCCATCTCTTGAGTAAACCTTTTATTTGAATGCTAGATCCTTCATTATGTAGAATAACCAAACTCAGAATTTTTTTCACTATCTGACCTAATTTTTTGTATCACAACTCAGTGAAAGGACTTGCATACTGTTTTTGCCTGGAAGAGAAAGAAGTATTGTCAACTTCAGATGCTAGTTTTAAAAGCCCCATAAATTAAGACTTTACTAGAAAGCGAAAGACATACCCTTAAAACACTTGCAGAATGGAGAGGAAGAATTTGGGATCTAAATTTTATCAATTTTCCTTTTTATTATCAATATGGTGGGGGTACAGAAACATCTTCCACAGCCTAGTCTAAACAGTTCTCCCACTAAGATATGTGAAGGTCAATAATTTAGAAGTTCCTGAATTTTCTATTCCTTCCATAAGCACAAAAGAACAAACATAGAAGCATCCTTTTAAACAAGCACTCTTCCATCATTGTTATCAAATAAACTCCAGTGAAAAGACAGCAACGTATTAATAACACATTGCAAACCAAATACTGTGAGTCTGCACAACCGTATTTGTTTCTTCACCTGTTAATCAAATTGACTAATACAATTTGTTACCAGTATATAGTAATCAAGAGAAATTATAAACAAAAGGAAGAAAAACAAATTTTATATTAGGTAATACAACCATATAAAGAAGGTTAAATATTGTGGCGAAGGAGCCATACTTTGTTTAAACTGTAGAGGCTGCAAAACTTGAAAATCCATTTAAAAACGCAGTGGAAATTGAATGTTGTGATACCCTGAGGTTTATTAATGCTTTGCACATAATCCTAGGTGCAAGTTAGCCCGTAATAAGCTCATGAATGCATGGTGAAATGTACCCTCGAATTGTAATTAGTGGTTTCTTTGGTTCACCTTTGTCTGCTATGATCAAAAAACTGAAGGAGAACGAATTAGAATTATAAAATCGGGTTGAAAGATGAGGAAAAGTGCAAAATGAGATCTAGTTCTGGGACTCTAAAGCTTGGAAAAGAATAAAAAATGACGAAGTAGCTAGGAAATACACCACAATTTCGATAAACATAAGGCCATCTATTGGAACCAAAAGCCCAGTAGTCAATAAAAATCATGTGAACACATGAAGCTGGAAGTAGCCTAATTAACAACTTAAGGTTTTGACTTCTAAAACACACAAAGTTATGAACCAACTAAATAATAACTTGATCTTATTTAGTTATGCTACTAAACACACAAAGTTATGCTACTAAACGCGGTTATATGTTGATTTTTGAAGTTTCTCTCTTCTAAATTCGCTTTTACTTGAGCTTCTCAAATACAACATCATTTCACATATTTACCTATTTTCTCCAATTCCTCACTTCAAATAACCGCGTTTAGTAGCATCCCAAGAACTCACAAGACTAAGTAAACATGACATACAAAAGAAAAATGAAAGTTGTCTTCTCCAAACTTTCACACAAAATGATTAATGAATGCATTTATTGTTACATAAAAAATACAAAAGATGTCTTCTCCAAACTTTCACACAAAACGATTAATGAATGCAATTATTGTTAAAAAAAATGCAAGATAGACGATCCAGCAAGAATCATTATGATGTTCATCAAAAAAAGTGCATCACACAAAAATAAATAAGTACCTTTATAAAACACTCTCCAGTCCCAAGCCACTTGCAATTCGGCATGTCAAAAGCAGGCACCTCCCATTTATATTTCCAATTTCTTTTTGATAGATAATCAACCTCTGCTTTTAATAATTTGTAACCCAAGTGATCACCGAAGGAACTACATGAAGAAATCCATAAGTTAACCTTATGAAGATGTCCGAAGAAGAAAACAAAGATATCAATAAATCCAAAACTCATCTAAGATAAAATAGCCGAATATATCGATTTTACAGACTATTATTTTCTGTAAACATTTAAAATTTAAACATCAAGAAGTTAATTTTACTTTTCCTCAGGTCTTCTAAACAAAAAGGCATGAGATGAAAAGATTATGGAATAACCTCCATTACTATTGAAGAGGTATCAAAGAGTTTACCATTTAATATAATCTATGATACAAAAGAGTGCCAAAAAAAAGAGCAAAATATTCAATAAATGATAGGAGCAAACTCAGAGACAAACAAGTAAAGCCTTATCAGCTGGGGCACTTCTAACGAGTAGAGCACTTCTAGCTTAACTGTTTATTGATCACAAGGCTACTATTCATGTTGCTTATACGTGATCTGTATTATGTTACTTGTTTGCTAATTCTCAAATTTACCTCACGCAAGATAAAGGTGTGGAAACAGGAAAATTAATACATCACAACTGAATATATTAACAGTAAGACAATCAGGAATGATCCTCAGGATCCTGCATAAAACTTCATCCACCTTGGTACTCTATTGCGATAGGTTCTCACCTAGGAAATAGAGAGCCGTTACAAGAAAATGCTAATATGTAGCGATTTGCGGTTCAGAATGTACATAGAATGTTCCAAACATTACACTTCCATCCCAAACACATTAAATTATGAAATCCAAAACATTGTCTACTATAAATCTTTGAATTCCCATCCTTGTAGAAGGAAATATAAAACGCAATAACGAAAATGTGAATATTGATGAAACATTATCATAGGAGGCAAATCATGAATCAAAATCTAACTTTTGTGAATCATGAATCCAATCAAATCGAGAATCGTAAGATTAAACATAAAATATAACTATGATGTTAAACAATTACAATTCATGTGTGGAAAATGAAACCGATACGAATTAGAACATGATTACATAATCTAATTGATAAGATATTTATCTTTTACTACAAAACATTTTGGCTCAAACCTAACCAACAATAAGATCCATTAACATCATAGTATACTTTTTTCTTTTGACGTTCATAAAATGTATCAAGAAATCTCAAAGAAAGTAGAATAATTGTAGAGAGTGAGTACTCTTTAAATTAAAGGTAAAACACATTAAAGCATGTCTTGTATACTTGTTGCTAATAAAAAAAGGTTTAGAAAAAAATATTAACCGTTGAGTCTAACTAATTCATCCCATATCGTATTAACCTACGTCCTTTTTCACCAAAATAGCAATAGAAATGTTATTTTCATGTTTTGCAATCTTAAAAGATGTTTTTTTACACTTCTCGCATAAAAAAATACAAAAAGAGCAAGAACGTAACGAATCTGTCTTGTTTTGATTATATACTATAATCATCAAATGATCAACAAATTATGCATGGATATTTCTCATTGTCAACACAAGAAGTTGTTAATGTGACATTTTCGAAAAATTAAAACATGGCAGAGGATTTTGAAAATTGTTGGATCTGATAATTTGAAGAATCACGTGAATCGTAAATAGTGAATTGACTCGTAAATCAAACCGTGAATCTTAAGATTGATTAAGATTCTAAAACATAATAGATTCAATCATAGATTCGTACCAAATTATGCATAAATAGTAAATTAAATGATGAACTGAATCGTGAATCATTAGCTTTTAATAACTATGAATATGATCTTCTAAAGACAAGAATAAAGAAAGGATCAAAGCAATTTTAAATCATATAAAGTTGTTTGATCAATAGGAGATGAAATCTGAAAATGGTTAAATTCCTAATTTGGCCCTTCTACTTTTACATGGAAATATTTTGTTCCTTATGTTTTATGCTTGCTACTCTATTTGAAAAATATATTGTAATCAAAATTGTAACATATGCCAAAGGTTCAAATCGCAACAATTATTTATCAAATCCTTCAAAGAATGTGTTACTGTTCAATAATCTAAAATCATGCAAAATATAATTTCAATTCAAAAACATAACCAAACCAAATCAACTTAAGCCTTCTGTCCCAAGCAATTGGGGTCCATTACATGAAATCTTTTTTACATGTCAAGGGTTATATGTTCAATTTAATTCCAAAAGTTCATATCCTTTCTCATAAAGCATCCCTTATTAATTTAGGTCTAAACCTTCCCCTAGTGTTTCTATTGACAGTAACCTTCTTACTTTCTTTACTATTGCATCTATTGGTATAAGTTGCATATATCCAAATCATCTTAATTTATTTTCTCTAAACTTATTCTCAATTGATTCAACCCCTATCGTTTCACGAAACTTTTCATTCTTGATTCTATCTTTTCTAGTTATACCACATATCCACCTCAACCTTATCATTTCAACACCACTCATTTTTTATGTGTTGTTTCTTATCAGCCTAATATTTTGTCTCATATGGCATCGCATATCTATATATGTCCTACAAATTTTTCTTTCAATTTCATAGGTATTTGTCAGTCAAATAGTATGCCAGAAGAACCTCTCCACTTGAACTAACCAACTTTGATTCTATAAATTACATCGTTTGCAATCTCTACATCTGCCTGCAGAGATCTAATAATCGGAAATCTAATTGTAGTAACTACACATGTCCTTTATCACATTGATATACCCCATTGTCACTCTTTTTCTCTCTAACACCTACCATATTATATCTCTATACACACTATCATAAACATTTTCTAAGCCTATGAAAATTATATGAAGGTCTTTTAATTCTCTCTATATTTATCTATTAATCTACTTTGTAAGTGAATTGCTTCCATAATTGAAGGAATAAATCCAAAGTGATTATTTAACACTGTCGTTATTGCTCTTCGACAATGTTCAATCACTCCCACAAATTTATTGTATGACTCATTAACTTAAATACCTCTATAGTTATTTCAATTTTGGATATCTTCTTTATTTTTATATATAGGTATAAAATGTTATGTTAGACTATTTCCACTCCTTAGGCTTTTTCCTAGTTATTATGTTCATGATCTTATTAAATAACTTTGCTAACAAAAACACTCACACCTTACCTAGGCATTTTCACACCTCAACAAGGATATCATTTAATCCTAAAACCTTACGTGACTCATCCTCTTCTTTACAGTCTTCACTTCAAACTTTCTTATTATGCAATAAAACTTATATTCCCTCTCCTCATGAGCTTTCTAAATGTTTTTTGTGTAATAGATTCTCCAATTAAGTTTTTCATTTTATTCTTTCCTTAATCTCCTCATCCATCACCAACACTATTGGATTTTCACTTTTTATACACTTAAATCGAGTAAAGTTCCTTTTTTCTTTCTCTTAATTTGGCAAGTTTATAAATGTTCTTTTCTCCATATGTACAGTCTAATTTAGTATAAAAATTATCATAAGCTTTCAATTTAACATCTCTAAAAGTTCTCTTAACAGCCTTACAAACTCATTTATAAATCCTAGAATTGTCATCATTTCTATTTTTTCATCATTTTTTAAAACATTCCTTTTTTTCTTTTCAATGACTAGAACTTTGTCTGGTAGTGGAAATACACTGTTCGCCCTTTAACATTAACGAATAAGCAATGAAATTGAAAACTATAAGAGTTACCATTCAATAACGCTTGTAATTGAAAATTATCATTGTATCCCAAGTCATTTTTCCAAAATTGTAGGATATTTCATGTGTGTAAGCAATGGACATCTGTGTCCTTATAAAGCATGTCAAATTCTAAAAAACTAAAACAAAATAATGAGACAAGTTTGAACAATGTTACACATATCGAGTAGTGCATGCCTACTGTCAAAAAGTGTCCCACGTGACAAGATTCTAGTGCCAACATGACACCACACCTTTTAGAAGTGTGCATGCTTCTTAGCATGGGATTCCAATATATGTTAAAAATCGAATACCTATTATTGTGCCCTTACTTTGTTATCTTGATGTTAAGATGTCACTTCAACGTGTTTGTATGATTATATCACATTGCATTCCTATCTGATATCCAACTCTGTGTCTTCACTCCAATTTCAAATGGGGTAATAAAGAACTCATAGACAAGCATCTTAGATAAGAGGGAATTATAAATAGTTCTAGAAGCAAAATTGGAATTAGGTAATAAGCATTAATGCCAACTCAATGCTACATTGACAATAAGACAAAGGGAAGGTGAATAAGAGGAGAAGAGATGGAGTAAGGATATGAAATTTTTATGATAAATTCAAGCAATAAATGGACTAATAGTTTTCCCTAATTTTGATGAGTGTACGCATATCACATGGCATAACGGCAATCTCTCCACATAATGAAGAACACATCAAAAATAAACACAAGAAACTAATATAAGAGTGATGTATAGTTACAAACCTCATGCTGTCAGATGCCTCTAGAGCCGATTGACCATTGACTGTCAAAACACTTTCTTCATCGGTCTCTGAGGCTTCATCGTCATCAGTTCCATGCACCACACCAGACTCTTGAGTATTACATCTCATACGAAGCCTTCTAGGAGACTCCATGTCAGTTCCTAAGGAAGTTAAAACAGGGAAGAAATGCATGAATAATGCCCAGGCAACAAATCATATCACTTGCAATAAAACCAAAACTAAAAAGATTGATACCCATGCAACCATTGTTCAACAAAAAAAAAATTTATCAGTGAGCTGCATAAATCTAATGGTGGATCATAACATGTAATGATAAGCTCTTAGACTGTAGAGGTTTCTTCTATGTAACAGTATCAAGAAAGCATCTCTCTTCATATAGTGTCACCTCACCCATGCGTTATAACAGAGGTTCTTTGCTTTCCAAGGGCTTTGTTGGGATACTCCTTAGTCCTTAGGGCATCTTAATACTCGGGATGTCCTTCCGTGATCTAGACATGGGAAACAATTAGATGCATTACGCAAGGCTTTCTGGCTATGATGTGCAGTACATTATTTAAAATGAAATGAAAGCAAGAATACTGGAAGGTTAGTGGGAATGTATTTGGAGTAATTAGTAGATTAGGTGGACAATGCCTTGCCGTTGGCCTCAAAACTAGGAGAGCATTAAATGTGCTTTCACTTTCCTCGTGAGTGACAAACTATGGCAACTTATTCTTTTTCACCATCTTGGTGAACTTCTCACAATCATTGAATCATGTTAAGTCACCAATTTTTCTAAAACCTTAAACTGTTAAGTCACCAATTTTGGGTGGGGGCTCATTACAAGTTCAAATTAAGATTCAACAAAAGGTCAATGACTATCAAAAGCTCACAATAAAAGGTTTAAAGGGTTACTTGGAATAAAAAGGGGTCCATCCCATTATTAATTAAAAAAAATGAAGGAGATGACATATTCTAGAAGTGGCAAGGATGGAAAAGAAGTGTTAATGACAATATTTTTTAAAAGAAAAAGGTACTCATGATTACATAGAAATCTCACAAGTGACTTAACAATGTAGAACTTCTCTTCAACGCTTTCTACCCTCCTATGCCATCTATAGTCAATTGAAGATTTTTCTTTATTCCCAAATATTTATTTATAAGAACATAGGGGGGAAAAACTCTTTTCAGATAAGTGTCAAAGAAAACTAATTATTTCCAATTGTTTTATAATGTTCCTCTGTTGTGGTATGTTTACAGTTTTCTGTTTTTCGTTTACAATAAACAAAAAATATGTTTTTATTCATTTTTATAAAATAAAGAAATGTTTGGCACATAGATGTTTTTGCATAATTATATTTTAGAACAAGTGAGTAATGCCCGGAAGGCCACCAATGGAAGGGGAGTCGCCCAAGAGAACTGTCGGAGGTGGGAATGCCTATAGTGGCCCAAGGTGGTGGTAGGCGACGGCGTCCGAGATGATCAACCAACGATAAGAAAAGTCATCAAAAATGATAACTACAAATAGTGACAATGATGGTGGCCGACGGTGGCCAAAGGTGTTGCTGGTAGCAGAGGTTGCACACAATGGATAGAAATGGTGATCAAAGGTGGTGGCGATGATGACCGACAATGGGAGGTAGTGGGTAAAGGTGACGATTGGCGGTGGGTGGTGATGGGTAGAAGTAGAAGTGGCAGCCCGTGAAAAGAGGTGGTGGGTGAAAGTGGTGACCGGAGTTTGTAGCGATGGTGGAGGCCAAAGGTGTTTGTTCGTGATGATAGCAAAATGTAGCAATGATGGCCACAGGTGGTGGCCGCAAGAGGTGACCAGAGGTGGTGGCCGCAAGAGGTGACCAGAGGTGGTGGCCATAGAAAGTGGTCGGATGTGGTGATGGAAGAAGAAATATAAAATAAAAAATTGTTTACAAAACAAGTGAAAACAAATTTTGTGTTTATAAGAATTTTGTAAATTTTCAAAATTGTTTATATATTTTTGAAAACAAAAATAACATTAAACATGTTTTTGTTTACAGAAATGTCTCTGAGTTTCTATGGAAACAAATCAAGATTCGTTCCTTGTTTTCACTAAAACCATAATTTTTAATCCTACTATATTAAATTTATTTTCAAAAAGTCTAAGTGGCCTCAAATAATCAGTGAGACATTACTATAAAGCTAAAAAAAAATAAACTTAAGCTAAACAATATATTCAATTTCTTCTCACAATAAAAATAACAATGACTCCCTGTGAGATTTATAGTAAAAGAATAGCATAATTTTTGCATTCAAAAGACTTGGACGAGAATATTATAAATTTAGAGCATAAGAAAAAAATACCAATATTAGAGATTAGTAAGATTAAAGTGCAAAATTTTCATATGTAGTTCTCTCCTTTCTCACCGTCATCGTCTTCCTCGGACGCACTAGAAGATTTCAATCCACTTCCCAACTCTTCTTCAGAATCACATTTGCATTCTTCTTCTTCTTCTTCTTCTACTTTTTCTCTTTGTCTATTATACACAACAAACAAAAGTAAACAAGTTAAAATAAAAAATTACATAAAACCATTCTACTTGAAAATCCATATTAAAGAGAATTCATTGCTATGAATTTATATACCAAAACATATCATGCATCAAGCCACAACCTCAATAGAACCCCCTCACCCCCACCGGAAAAAAAATAAGAAAAATCAACAGCAAGGTTAAAACCAATCCAATGCGTCATATAAGAAATTATGATTTGGTATTGCTAGATAGCAAAATTGAGCATCAAGAAATCATATATGAAATCATGATTTGGTATTGCCAGATGGAAAAAGTGTGTGCACCAATAAATAAGGTCCCTGTATCAGCATTCAGTATATAGTGAATATGATTTGTTTTGCTACTTAGCAGCAATTCCCATATGATTTATTTTGCTACTTAGCAGCAATTCCCATTAGCTAGAAGCGGCATGTTCCACACCAAGACTACCACTCTATGCTCAAAATAAATTTGCAAAACGGACCCAACACGAATGCAGCAGACTCAAAATTCCCCTTGACCCAAAAAAAATAAAGCATTTATAGACAACCTAACCAGCCCATTTAAGCGAATTCAGACAAAAGTTGAATGGGGGGAAAAACATCTTCTATAAGCAAAAGTGTTACCTCCTCCCATAAGCCAGCGTCTTCAACAAATTATCAAAATCTGTTGGTTCTTTGTGAAGCATGTTTCCTCCTGCCTCTTCTTCAGAAGCAATAGCCGATTTGTCCTCAGACAAATCCTCTTTACCCAATGAATCAACAAAAATTAATGAGGAAAGTTATATAAAATATGATCACACGCTACACTAGATCTTAGGAGACTTCCCAAAAAAATGCAAATCACAATTATGAGTTTCATATTTGGTTGTCATCCCCACACAAACATCCACACATACATACCAGGAAAAGAAAAGTGAAAGAATTAACTCACCTGAAGCACTATAAGTGGGTCTGCTATCAATCTCAACTTTGGTACGTTGATATTTTCTTGCAAGCCTGCTCATCCCAGACTTCTTAGGTGATCTTGATCTCTTGTATCCTGCTTAATAAGCTTAAGTAAAGAGATACATATGCACACGTCTAATAACTGAAAATAACCCACTTCATGGACACCTTTTAAATCATTCTCAACAGAACTCTCCATTTTGAACAAACTAAAGTCAATATTAACTACGTAGGCTGGATATAAGACAATTGAAAACCCTCTTTGACTAAAACCCTAAGAGAGACCATAAATAATTTCACAGAGAAAAGTTTTACCTATCAATGTTATATAAAAGTTTTCTAACATTGATAGGCTAACGAAGTCAGAAGTTTAACACAGCCCCTACAATGGAATGAGAGAGAGAGAGAGAGAGATCTGAACTTTTTAAGTTCCTTTTATTTTCCCTCGGTTTCTCGAAAACTAAACAGATAACCAAAAGAAGGCAATTTTACCTCGTTTTCTTGAAAAGCGATCTTTACCCATAAGTGAGTTTCCAAAACCCAATTATGCTGCACAAGGAAAGAAAGAGAAATAGAGAGAGAGAGAGAGAGAGTGCAAATTAAAACCTAGTTTTAAGCAAGAAAACAATGTTTCAAAAATCAAACAGTTGAGCAAACCAAAAAAGTGGCCAAGCAAACCGGAATCAAACCATGATGTCATAATTACATCATTAATCATTTAAAAACTAAAAACCCTAACTTTTAACAATAAGGCCCTGTTTGATAACTGATGTAAATTGAGTGGAATTAATAATAATACAAGTTCAGTATAAGGATTGTGAATGAAATGGGATTAGTAATGAGGTGGGATTAGTTAGGCTCGTGTTTGATTTGCATAGGATTGCTTAATGGACTATGAAGAGCATGTTTGATTTGCACAGTGTAGGATTGGATTAAAATATATTATACTAAGTTTACCCCTACACTCTCCTCACTAAAAAATTGTTTCACACTTGAAATTATAACACATTTATGTGCAAATAAAAATTGTATAGCATCTATCATATATAGCAAAATAAAAATATTTAAAAAATTGAAAATAACACACTGAACAGTTTCTGGATATTGCTCCATGCATGAACTACTCTGGATATTGCTCCAATATGCAAAATGATTTCCTTATCAAGTAATTTGTGTGG
>JAOTRH010334111.1:0-37061 GCA_034768845.1 Heliamphora exappendiculata
AAGATTGGGACTCAACGAAAGTAACGTCACAGGACACCACAAATCGACCAAAATCAGGAGAATAACACCGATAGCCCATTTGAGTTCGAAAATACCCAAGGAAGAGACACTTTAAAGCACGAGCATCTAATCTGGAAACGGAGGGTCGAGTGTCACGAACATAACAAACACAACCAAAGACCCGAAGGGGAAGGGAAAAGAGACACCGATTGGGAAAAAGGACCGAGTGTGGAGTCTGGCCTTGGAGAACAGTGGACGGCATCCGATTGATGAGGTAACAAGCCGTAAGAACAGCTTCACTCCAGAATTGCTTCGGAACCTGCATATGAAACATAATGGCACGAGTCACCTCGAGAAGGTGACGATTCTTCCGTTCTACAACACCATTCTGTTGTGGTGTATCGGGGCAGGATGACTGATGAAGGATACCGTATTGTGTAAAATATGTGGAAAGCTGAGTGAAAAAGTATTCTCCACCATTGTCACTGCGTAGGCACCGGATGGTAGTATTAAATTGAGTCTTCACTTCCGCACAGAATGATGTAAAGATGGAATATAATTCAGACATGTGCCTCATTAAATATAAAAAGGTAACTCTAGAATAATCATCCACAAAAGATACAAAATAACGAAAGCCCAAAATGGAAATCACAGGACAAGGACCCCATACATCTGAATGAACAATCTCAAAAGGGGAACTAGCTCTTTTATTGATTCTCGGGTAATGCAGCACACACAGGTGCTTTGCAAATTGACACGACTCACAATGAAATGGGGAAGCAGACTTCAAATTTGGACACAAAACACGAAGACTGGATACTGAGGGATGACCAAGACGACAATGAACATCAAAATAAGACATAGATATACTAGAACAAGCTACAGAACCAGAAACCTCATCCAAGATGTAGACTCCTCCTTCCACGCAACCCCTACCAATAGTCTTCCTCGTCGTAAGATCCTGAAACACACAATGATCAGGATAAAATGAGACCGAGCATTGCAAATTCTTAGTGATCTGGTTAACAGACATTAAATTGAAATGTGAACTCGAGATGTGCAGAACATAAGTGAGAGGAAGTAGAGGTGTAGGGTTCACTGAACCACGACCTTTAATCATAATAGAGGATCCATTAGCCACAGTGACTGAAGTGGAGTTACCAACGGACTGATAAGAAGATAAAATACCTGCAGTACCAGTCATGTGGTTGGACGCACCAGAGTCGATGACCCAGGTAGGAGTAGAAGTGGCAGCAAAAGCTGCAGGGTTACCTGTCTGACCAAATGTGGCTGTGGGATGTGGTCGTGGATCAGTTATCTGAAACTGAGTAAAGCGTGCATATTCCTCATTTGTCATCTCTACAACTTTCTTTTCTGGTTGGTGGACTGTTACCGAGTCAGTGCCAGCATTAGCAGTATGAGACGACCCAGATCCTGGTCCACCTTTTAACTTCCAGCAGTTCCTTTGAATATGACCGGTGACTCCACAATGGTGACATACTCGCGTATCACGCCCACCATCACGGCCAAAACTACGACCACCACGTCTGCCTCCCCCTCGCCCACGAGTAACCCGTAAAGAAATAATTTCTGACTTTTCATCCACAAGTCGTGAGGATGAAGAAATAATTTCCGTAACACTGCTCTGCGAGCCTTTGGAGATGCTAGATCCACTGGACGGGGTTCTCTCGGTCATTGCAATATGTCACAAGAAGCAAGAAAGAAACAAGTAGCAAACAAATTAACCTCTCAGGTCAAAACAGTAGCCGAACAGTAACCGAACAATGCCAAACAGTAACCAAACAGTAGCCGAACAATAAAACAGTAGCCGAACATTGAATGAACAGTACCGAACAGTGAACAATAGCCAAGAGAAGACAACAACCCCGCCGCCGACCCTTC
Organism: Heliamphora exappendiculata; assembly: GCA_034768845.1. Lineage (NCBI taxonomy): Eukaryota > Viridiplantae > Streptophyta > Magnoliopsida > Ericales > Sarraceniaceae > Heliamphora > Heliamphora exappendiculata. The sequence continues at coordinate 1,903 of JAOTRH010334111.1, forward strand.
CAGACCAAACCCCAGGCGTCGCCGACCACTTCCGAGCCAACCAGGGGGTGCGCCGACCCCTATAGACCAAATCCTTCCCGCCGCAAACATGTTCCGAGCAAACCCTAGGTGCTGCCGTACGCTGTAGGTCAAACCCTAGGCGTCGCCGACCTCTTCTGAGCCAACCAGGGGGTGCGTCGACCCCTCTGAACCAAACCCTAGCCGCCGAAAGCCCTTTTCAAGCAGACCATAGGGTGCGTCGACCCCTCTGGACCAAACCCTAGCCACTAAAAGTCCTATTCAAGCAGACCAGAGGGTGCGTCGACCCTTGCCGTCGAGCGTCGACCCTTACCGTCAACGAAAGCTCTCGTCGACCCCTTTGCCGACCACGAAAATTGCAGCCGAACCCTCGTCGACAACAGAAAACTCCAGCCGAACCCTTGCCGACCACCGAAACCCCAAGGACAGGGCTTGCCGACGCCAGAACAGCAAGAACAAGCCTTGCCGACCACTGAAACAGCAAGAACAGAGCTTGCCGACATCGAAACTACAAAACCATTAGGGTTTTGCTTAACTTGGCTTTAATACCATGTAAAAGAGAATAATCTATTATCTGAAAAGCTTAACCTCTCAATTAGAGAGGTCCACTATATATACTAATTACACGGATACAGCAAAACCCTAATGGGCCCTTATAGCTAACGGGCCTATATACAGATAATATATACACATCTCATAATATCACTAACAAGTTGTGAATGAAATATGATTATTTTGCATTGTGGCGGTTATGCTAGAAATTTTATTTTGAGACAGTGAATTCCATAATTTGTGATTGTTGAGCCTAAAGTGCTACTTTTACAAAAATTGAGAAAAGTTTGTTATAACTTGTGAAATCCTAAAACGCCTAATAAGGTTATTTATGAAATTTTATGACAAGTGGATACAATATCTTATTTTTTCTTATGGAAAGCATGATATTTTAGTAGAACGACTGTCTTTTTTTTATCTTGTTCATTATAATACTAAATGCACTCTCTTATAACCTTTATGGTTGCAGATAGCAGGGATGACTAGAGTTGGTCCACCACAGTCGTCAAGTTTCTAATTCCAGACTCGTAGTTAATGTTTTTTTTTTTTTTGTAAAATATACGATGGTTTGGGGGTACAGGATAGCGTATTCGAAGCATGTACAGTTGCTTGTTTTCTATAAATAAATAATTCTAGCATTTTGATAATTTTGTTTGGTATACGCCAGTTTGGGTATACTGAAAAATATAATCATATCATATACAAGTACTACTCTTTTGATAATTTTAGATTACATCGGTTTTCTCAAAGTAAAAAATAAATAAATAAATAATTAGTAGAATTCATGTCTCACCTGAATGCCTTTAGTCACTACCTTAGCTGTAACGCGAAGGAAAAACTGTGCAATCTCAGGATGTGATAGCATTCTTTATCGATTTTGTGCTTTTGGAAAGGGGTGTAACAAAGGCACTCACTGTTCATCAGTGAGACCCAGCAACACGTCAGCGCCCAATTAGCGCCACATTAGTGTCCAGTCAGCGCCTCGTCAGCCACAGCTGCCACGTCGCGGCCACGTCAACCAGTGTTAGCCCGAAATTGTTTTTGGCATATCTTAGGCATTTCAGGTCCGATTTAGACAATTTTGGAGTCGTTCCTAAGGTTTTCGACCGTTCCGGACGCAACTGTGCTTTCCGTTTCTCAAATTTTCACCTTGAAGACACTATTCTAGCTAATTGGAATCTAAATCCAAACCCAATCCATGGAGGATTCTGGATCAGGAGCTATGATAAAGTTAATAGCCTCTAATTATTCCATTTGGAGACCTTGGATGAAGGATCTCCTGAATTGTAAAGACTTGGCTGACCCATTAGAAGACAAAGGTGCAAAACCCGAGACAACTTCTGAGAGAGGCTGGACCAAAATGAACAATAAAACCATTGGTCAAATTAGACAGTGGATTGACCATAGTGTATTCCACCATGTTGCACAAGAAACCAATGCCTACGCCCTATGGAAGAAGTTAGAAAACATGTATCAGGCCAAAACCGCTCGAAACAAAGCCCTTTTGATGAAACGGCTAATGAACATGAAGCTAAAGAGTGGAACCTCTGTAGCCGAGCACACCAGTGAGTTTCAGAACCTGGTGAATCAGCTTGACTCCACCGAATTTAATGTTAGCGATGAAATGCAAGCCTTACTACTGCTCAATTCGTTGCCAGACAACTGGGAGACACTGGTGGTCTCCCTCAGCAACTCAGCTCCAAATGGAAGGCTTACCATATCAATGGTAAAAGACGCTCTTTTCAGTGAGGAAGTCAGAAGAAAAGAAGCAGGCATGGATCAGTCACATGCCCTTGTCACTGAAAACAGAGGAAGACCTCAAGGAAATGCTAGAGGCAGAAGTAGCGGTAGAAGCAGGGGGAGAAACAAAGGGCAGTCTCAGTCTCGTGAGAAATCTAGTGACAGCAAAAACCCAGAAAGGTAAATATAAATGTTATTACTGTGGTATTTCTGGACATGTAAAGAAATATTGCAGGAAATTACAAAAAGATCAAGGGCAAAGTAGCAACCAGTCAAAGAACGAAGAAGGTGAAACCTTAGCCGCCCATACAGGAGAAGTAGCACTTTTTTCAGTAGTTGAAGAGACGTGTCTTCACGTTGCAGCCCAAGATACCGAGTGGGTGGTAGACACAGCAGCATCATACCACGCCACTCCCCACGACGATTTCTTCACTTCATACAAAGCTAGCGACTTTGGTACAGTGAGGATGGGCAACACCAGTTTCTCAAAGATTGTGGGAATTGGCAATGCTCAGATCAAGACCAATGTTGGTAGCACCATGGTATTGAAAGATGTCCAACATGTGCCTAACCTTTGACTCAATCTCATTTCCGGGACAACTCTTGATCGACAAGGCTACGAAAACTATTTTGGCAATGGCAAGTGGAAGCTAGTAAAAGGAACTATGATTGTCGCTCGATGACACATATATGGCACATTATACAAAACCCAGGTGGAAGTTATTTCTGATAGCCTCAATGCAGTTGAAGACGAGGCATCACCAAATTTGTGGCATAAGAGACTCAGACATATGGGAGAAAAAGAGTTGCTCTCGTTAGCAAAAAATACACTTATCCCAATGCCCAAAGGTACTCAACTTAACCCTTGTGATCATTGTTTATTTGGAAAACATCATAGAGTCTCATTTAGTTCCTCTACCAAGAAAAAATCAGAGTTGTTCAGTCTGGTACGCTATAATGTTTGTGGTCCTATGGAAGCAGAAAGTTTAGGCGGTAACAAATATTTTCTAACATTTATTGACGATGCTTCATGAAAAGTGTGGGTTTATTTTTTGAGAACTAAGGACCAGGTACTCGAGAATTTCAAGATATTCCACGCCATGGTGAAAGAGAAATAGGAAAGAAGCTGAAATATCTCTAATCTGACAACGGAGGCGAGTACGCCTCAAGGAAGCTTGAGGCATACTGCTCCGACCGCGATATCCGACATGAGAAGACAGTCCCACGTACCCCACAACACAATGGTGTATCCGAGAGGATGAATCGAAGCATCATAGAAAGAGTCAGAAGCATGTTCAGTCTGGCTAAGCTGCCTAAGCCATTCTGGGGTGAAGCTGTTCACGCCGCCTGCTACCTCATCAATAGATCACCATCAATCCCATTGCAGTTTGAAATTCCAGAAAGTTGTGGTCTGGTAGAAATCCTTCCTACTCTCATCTGAGAGTGTTTGGGTGTAAGGCATTTGCACCTGTATCCAAGGAACAAAGATAGAAACTTGACATGAAATCAACTCCATGTATTTTCATCGGCTATGGAGATGAAGAATTTGGATACAAGTTATGGGATCCAGTAACACAAAAGCTCATTAGAAGCAGGGATGTTAAATTCCAGGAAAATCAAGTATATGAGAACTTTGAAAAGCCCACAAAGTCTAATAGTTCCAGTTCTAGCGCTCCAGACCTCGTTCCAGATTCTGCACCAGTACAGTTAGATATAGACAATGAAGAAATGCAGGAGGAAATTCCAGAAGCAGAAGATGAAGATACTGAGAGTGTTGAGCAGGGGGAGCAACAATCCCCTCCACCAGAAACTGCAAAACAAGAAGTCACTCCTCCAATTGAAGAACCTCAACCGAGAAGATCTGAAAGAGGTCGCACTTTGATTCCGTCGAGGAGATATCCGGAGTCAGACTATATTCTGCTTACTGATAAGGGGGAGCCAGAAAGTTTTTGAGAAGTACAAATTCATGCAGACAAAAATAAATGGATGCAAGCAATGCAAGAAGAAATGAGTTCTTCGCAAAAGAACCAAACATATAAGTTCGTAAGACTTCCCAAAGGAAAGAAAGCACTAAGAAATAAATGGGTATTCAAGCTGAAGAAAGATGGCAGTAGAAAGCTTATGAAACACAAAGCTCGATTAGTCGTCAAAAGATTTCAACAGAAAAAAGGCATCGACTTTAACGAAATCTTCTCACCAGTAGTAAATATGACTTCAATTCGAGTCATACTCGGATTGGCAGCATGTTTGAATCTAAAGCTTGAACAGATGGATGTCAAGACAGCTTTCTTTCATGGAGATTTACATGAGAAAATCTACATGAAACAACCTGAAGGCTTTGAAGTTCAAGGGAAAGAGCACTTAGTCCGCAAGTTAAAAAAGAGTCTCTATGGGTTGAAGCAAGCACCAAGACAGTGGTACAAGAAATTTGACTCATTCATGGTGGGTCATAGGTACAGCCAAACTATTGTAGACCAGTGCGTATATTTTAAGCATATTTCCGACGAAAACTTCATTACTCTCTTACTCTGTGTCAATGACATGTTGATTGTTGGACATGATACACGTATGATCAGCAAGCTGAAGCAAGAACTATCCAAGGCCTTTGATATGAAAGATCTAGGCCCAACTCAATAGATTTTGGGCATGAAGATTGTTCGTGATAGGAAAGCCAAGAAACTATGGTTATCACTGAAAAAGTATGTTGAGCGAGTGCTTGAAAGGTTCAACATGAGAGATGCCAAGCCAGTCAATACTCCACTGGAAAATCACTTTAAGCTGAGCAAGCGATCATGCCCCTCTTCGAGGAAAGAGATGGAAGAAATGGAAGCAATCCCATATTCTTCAGCAGTTGGTAGTCTCATGTACGCAATGGTATGTACGAGACCAGACATTGCTCACGTTGTAGGCGTTGTGAGCAGATATCTTTTCAATCCAGGTAAAGACCATTGGGAAGCAGTTAAGTGGATTCTCATATACTTAAAGGGTACATCGAAACTATGCTTGTGTTTCGGGGGAGCTGAAGCAGTCTTGGAATGCTATACAGATTCTGATATGGCAAGTGATCTTGATAGTAGAAAGTCTGCTTCAGGATTTCTTTTCACTTTTGCAGGGGGAGCAGTCTCATGGCAATCAAAATTGCAGAAGTGCATTACTTTATCTACAACTGAAGCAGAGTACATAGCAGCAGCGGAAGCTGGCAAAGAAATGTTGTGGTTGAAGTGGTTTCTCCAAGAACTCGGTGTCAGACAGAAAGAATACAAGGTACATTGTGACAGTCAGATTGCTCTGAATTTGAGCAAGAATTCAATGTATCGTGCTCGCACTAAGCATATTGACATTCGATATCATTGGATACACGAGGTAATGGAAAAGCAATTGCTGAAGCTTGTGAAGATCCATACAAACGAGAACCCAGCAAACATGTTGACGAAAGTGGTTACTCGTGAGAAGCTTGAGCTATGTCAAGACATAGCCAAGATGGACGCTACTTGAAGAATGGCATATTGCATTCTCCTCTTATGGGTGTGGAGGGGGAAAATTGTTGAAAAAAAAAAATCCACACCCAAATGTTGAAATGTAAACTTGACAAAAGTCAAGAAGAGACGACAGAGATGTCAAAATTGGCAGCAAAGCACGTGAAGAAAAAGAGCACACGAAGTAGGAAAATCTTCAAAAATCTCAGCGCAGCAAATTTTGTCAAATCTTAGCCGTCTGAAAGATTATCTTGTCTCCTCTCTTCTCCTTATAAATATGTACCCGTTATGTGCAAGAAAAGAGAGTGAAGTGGAAGAGTGAAAGATAGAGAGAATAGAGAGAAGACAGTAGAGAAATTGAGAGTTGAGTAGATATATAACTCCTCCTCTGTTGTATTTTTCAATCATACAAATATTTGGTCTCTTCGTGGATGTAGGATACATATCCGAACCACGTAAATATTGTATCTTTTATTCTTGTACTTGTTTGGTGTGCTTGACCAACCATAACAAATAACTGCCACAATGAGGGATGATTCTTTTGAACTTATTTCAACTAGAAATGAAGAAATGCTTTTTAAAAAAATCACAGTTAGAAATATATTATTGTTAAAAATGATAATTTGTATAAAAAATAATCTTTAAACTATTTTTTCATACTTTTGGATTTTAAACTAAATAAGCAAAACCCGTTCGTTAAATGTTAAATGTGATTTTAAGCTCTTAGTGCAGATACAAAAGTTATTTTTTGACCATATTTTTTTTACAATTTTAAACAAAAGACTAAAAATTAATTTTAAATCACGACTCAAATGAACCAAAAGTTGAAAGAAAATTGGTGCCCCCTCTGAGTTAAATTCCTAGATCCGCCACTGTCCGGAAGGATTGGTAATAATTTGAACATCAAAGAACTGAAGATTAAATTGACAACGCAACGGAGTCTGGAAGGATTGGAAATAACTTGAAGATCAAAGAACTGAGAAATTTAATCTTCGAAGGATTCAAACGAAACATTCACAAATATATGTATATAAACCACATGATATGGAGAGAGAGAGAGAGAGAGAGAGAGAGACCTATGATCTCTTCAGTGGCGGGATTGATGACGGGGATGCGTTTATTGTTCACTGGCTCTCTCCATTCCCCATCGATGAAGAGCTGACGAGAAGGTACCGCGACCGCCATTTCTCTTCTGTCTTCTCGCTCTCACTCGTGTTGGGGGTCGGGGAGGGGGTTCATACTAGTTTAGACTCTATCTTATGTGTGGACTGTAAGATGACGTGTTGTTTGTAATTAATTTTAGTCTTCTTTTGGCAACCTTCCTTTTAAGTCAGTTTTTTTTTATTATTTTAAGTTAAAAAATTTAAAATATATTTAGTAAAAAAATTAAAAACTTTTAAGTTACTACAAAAGTCAAATAAATTAAATATAAAATTTTAATATTTTTCTTCAATTTAAATAAAATTTTGTCAAATAAAAAAATTTAAAAAATAAATAATAAAATTAAAAATTATTATTAAAAAAACGAGAAAGCCAAAAACCAATAGAATAAAATATGATGGTTGAAAAACAAGTCTTTTTAGCGTTTTGGGCTTTAAGCCAGAAAGTTAAAAAGCTCAAAAAAATGACTTTAAGCCGATTATCCAAACGGGCACTTAGTATAAGTTATAAATTTTTAAAAATATTTATAATTTTTATTATAATTTATAATTTTTTTTCTATTTGAATTATAAGTTATAATTTTTATCAAATACTCATAATATTATTATAAACTATAATTTATAAGTTACTAATTTTAACAATGCCAAACACCATGTGGTGTGTGCTTTTTCGAGGACAATGTGCTGTTGTTTTATTAAGGGTGCAATTTTTAGAAATATTTTAATAATTGAGTTTGTTTATTATTTATAATTTATTGAGTTTGTTATTCATATAAAAATAAAATTAATTCAATATTTATAATTATGTAGTTAAATTATATTTATAAATAATAAAATCAACAAATTTTATATAATAATCATATCAAATTATTGTAATATATCTAAAAATCGAACCCCCTTATGAACACAGCATATTGTTGTACTTATTTGAGAAATGAGCACAACATGCACTCTCACCTCGGATTGTAATGTTATATGGCAGTGAGAAGAATCCATAAAATAACATGTTTTAACATATGAAGTCATGAATCTATAATTTATAGTTAAAAAATAATTAAAAGAGAAAATTTTATTAGAGTTGTAAATTTATATATTTAAGTAATAAAATTTATATTTGTTAATTTATAATTGTATGTCACAATAAAAAAATTTATGTTTATGTTCGATTAAAGTATGGTGTGATTAAAATTAAATGATTTTATTATAATTTCAAATATATTCTTGTTTGTTGACTAATTACGGAGGTTTAAAGGGTTTACTATAGCTACTATTTTAATAGTTAATAGAAAAAATTATATGAGCACCTTTTATACTATAACTGTGTATCATTTTATTCAATTAAACTAAAAAAGTGTACAAAACGACACTTTAACTATTCGTTAGTATCACTTTAACCCATTTTATTAACTTTTCGTCTTTCAAGGTAATGAAAAGGGAGAATCAGAGTTACAATCATTCAAACGGAATGGGTTAGCTTGATACTATCGAATAGTTAAATGGATCTATTTGATATGCCTATTTAGTTTATATAGTTTATTTGTACTCTTATTTAACATAATGCTAACTGTATTGATTAAAGTGATACTAACAAATAGTTAAGAGATTGTTTTATACGCTTTTAAAATGTATGAATAAAATAATACACAGTTATAATATAAGAAGTGCTCGTATAAATTTCCCTAATTAATACTCTATTTATGGGATAAATTCAATTCAAAGAGAGGGTTATTTTTACTCATGGGACTATGATTTGGTATGATGAATAACTAAAAGCCAAAATTGCCCTTACAATCAAATTATAATTCCATCAGACACGTGAATTCGTGACTATTAAAAATATTTATGTAAATTATTATATTTAATTTCACATGAATAGCGTTAAATCAAATAATTAATTATTAATTTATAAGTTATCGTATTCTCAATCAAAATATTATCTGGTACACAATAAATTATACTATTAATTTCATCTATTATAGTTTATGTATTAATAGTTCGAATATACTATTAATTTAATAAATTTATGTACTAATAATTTAAATACACTATTAATCTAATAAATTTAGTCATTTAACTAAACATGGTCTATAAGCTTACACATATTTGAATGTTCTTAACTTCTTTACGAGGTATAAGGTAAGAGCTATAAAATTAGCTCAAACAAATACCCTCAAAATATAGTTCAGAATATAATATTTAAGGAATGTCTATGATAAAAAAAAAAAAAAACAAGAGTAAATTACAATATTCTCCTTTAAGGTTAATTAAAATACGTGGACCTCCCATGTGATTTTTTCATCCTTACATCTTTTTCTCTTTACAACAAAGACAGAGAAGCTCTTGAGGTTAATTAGCTTTAAAGGAGATTCTTGTATTTTTACTTAGCCTTAAGGGAGGTTAATGTAATTACTCAAAAAAAAAATTGGACACAAAAAATCATTTGGAATAATTGCTTATTTACTTATTTTATTTATTTATTTTTTATTTTATTGAATTTTGTTTATCAGTTAATTAAATTATTATACTCTACGTATTCTCTTATTAAGATAACTCAAAAAAATAAATTTTTATTTATTAAAGTATAAAAAAATGCAAAAAATGCAAAAAAAGTTCAAAACAAATCAACAAGTCAAATTGTATGTTGTTTATGTTTGTCTTTAATGAATTTTTTTCATCTTTTAGTTAAATTCTTTATTTTTCTGGTTCATCTCTTCAAAACGATTCATAAAAATAAAAATTATTATTCAAAAGACGAAAAGGGTAAAAAAAAAACAAAAACAAGGAAAAAATTTCAAATTTACCCCCAGCAGAAATTAATAATATTTAAAAAGTAAGTTATATATATATATATATATAATATTTAATAATTTTAATGGATGATAGTACGGAAAAAAGAATAGGAAACAGAAAGCAAATCTATTTTTGCCCCTTTTTATTGGTAGTGGAAAAGATGGCGTAAAAAAGCAATACAAAGAACGGGGGCAGATGAAAGCAATTAATTATGTGTTATTTTTATTTAATTATATAATAAAAAATATTTTAAATAAAATAATACTGGTCTACTTGTACTAAATAAATAAAAGACAAAAGGTAACTAAATTAGTGTGTATCAACAAATTTCATTTATTAAAAACTAGCATTTTAATCCATACTATGCGCGAGTTAAAATAATTTTATAATTTAATTTATTTAATTTGTATGTTTATTTGGATATTTTTTTTAAAATTATGTATTTTTAATGTAACAGTGTCAATAGAGATCATAAAATTATTTTAATTATACTTTTATTTCCGATCTCCTTTTTTTAATAGACATAATGCATATCATCTTATTGTGAGTTGCAATATAAATAAATTAACAATATAATCAATGTGTCAGAAAATCATAAAATCATGTCTAAATTTTACTAAATTTAATTTTTATAATTAGTAAACTAATTTTTAATAGAAATTGTAATGTTTTATTCAACTATAGTCTTAGACTTTTTATAATATTAATATTATTTTCATGTTAATATTTGACTTTGTTTATACATAGAAACATTTAAAATTATAAAATAAGGATTTAAATGATATTACTATATTAATCAGAGAATTAACCGTTAATGTAAAAATTAATAATTTGGTGACATATATATATTTTTATATTTTATAAAATTAATAATATAAAATTTTTGAATTAAGAGTTTAGGCTTAAAAAAACTAATAAGATTACCAAATCGTCGTGAGCATCTTGGTTCATTCGCGAACCCCAAGTGCTATAATATTGGTATTTAGCATTCTTTTCGCGTTTCTGAATCGTATTGTGATTTTTTATTAAACTCATTATGTAATAATCATCCCTTATTGTCTCTGATTTTCACGTTACGCATAAATTGTGTTCAATTTTATCATTTATTTCGTCTCAAACTGAATTGATAAATTTTCATTACTAAATTTTTAATGGAATGTATTCTCATTGTAGCGTGTGGACATTCACAATGAGAACGTTCTCATTAAACTGTGACAATCATAACCGTAATTTGTCATTAAACTATTAAGTGAAAATGTGGCGTAGTGAGAATGCTAATAATAAGAATATTTTCATTTATCATTGTAATGTGTTATCATTTCAAAAACTAATCGTTACAATAAAAACTTGTACAAGATTGCACTGTGTTTTATTCCCAAATGAATTCTCAAGGAAATATGTTAAACTATTAAATGAGAATGTGGCGTACTGAGAATATTCACAATAAAAATATTTTTATTAAACTGTGACGTAATATCGTGAATTAATTTTTATTGGGTGTTGATTATTTGAATATTTTTTCACACGAGAAAATTATAAAAATAAGAACATATTGCAATGAAAACTCATGAGAATATTTTCAATGGAATGCGTTCTTATTGTATCTTACTAACATTTATAATGAGGCTGTTCTCATTAAATTGTGACATTTATAATTGTATTTTGTTATTAAACTATTAACTAAGACTGTAGCATAGTAAAAATGCTCATAATAAAAATGTTCTCATTAAACTGTAACGTAATAAAAATGTTCTCATTATACAACGAGAAATTAAATTCACATTAAGAATGTACTCTAATTGCGAACTTATGACATTAACAAAATGTCGTTTTCAAATTTCAAAATGGAAAAGTGCATAATGGAATTTACGAAAATTCAAAATGGAAATGTTCATAATAGAATTTATGACATTATCAAAATTTAGAATGGAAGAGTTAAGATGGAATTTATGGCACTAATATAAATGGAATCTGGTATTCCAAAATTCAAAATATTATATATATATATATATAAACATGTAAATGGGTATTTGCGATTAATATTTTGATAAAAATTGAAAAAAAATATCTTTTGAATTTTTCTATAAGTGATTGGGACCTATCCCAAAACATATTCCTAATATAATATTCATAATTAATTATTCCTTATCAAAACTAAAGTTTATTTGCAAGGAATAAAAAAGAAATACTTCTATCTTTTAGTTATGGACAAATCAATCAGAATATATTCTCTTTCTAAAGAATGTGACTAAAACAAGTAAAATTAATCTAGCATGACTAATATTTTTACGTGATTTAAAAAAAGAACTAATCCTAAATTATTTCTTTTTATATTTGAAAATCATTAGATATATAGTAGTTACTAAATAAATTATTCATAAAAAAAATTAAATTAATTCGATATCAAGTGCACTGTGATTACATTACATTTGTTAAAAAAATAAATTAATGATGGTGTAATTTTAAAAATAATATATATAGTTAACAGAACTTAATCAAATCCATGATTACAAGATATTTAAATAGCTTAATTTTTATGAGTACTAAAGTACACAAATACTACAAAATAAACAATTCTGCTAATAAAAGTTTTCCAATTCTCTTCACATTATATTTTTGTTTCATTCAATAAATGTTTAATTTTTAATATTTAAAATATAATGATGTAAAGAGATCATCACTCTTTAAAAGAAATTGATGATTTCACAAAATAAATAATAGATATTTTTTTATAGCCAAACTTTTTTTTTAACGATAAATACTTAGGTACTCATTACTTTTACACTTTGCATTTAGTAAGGTTTGAACTCCCAACATTCTATTTGGGAGGTAAAACGTTATAACTATGTCAAAAAATTTATAAATAGGTTTGTTTTTAAAAAATATTTTCTAGTTTTGTTTTGCTAAAAAAGTTTTTTTTTTTAATTCTATTAAAATCTATAAAAAAAATCTAATAAGAAATTTAGGAGACTTATATGACTGTGGTGGTGTTATGATTAGTTTTTTCTTCTATGCTAGTGTTTGGTGTTGTTTTTTTACTATAGTTAATAATTTTATATTATTAATTTTTATAAAAAATTTTTATACGCTCATAACTTCAATTTTATTATAACCTATGATTACTTATTTTTTTATAAACACTTAATTTTAGGTACAAGTTAATATTTTTTTCTAAATACTAACAATTTGAACTATAAATTATAATTATTATTAGTTTAACTATAATGTATAAACAATTAATTTTAGTAACCCCAAACAATATCTTAAAACTTATCTTACTCTTAGAATTTACTTATTATAATAATAATAGAGATGTCAATTATCAAGAATGACCTAATTAAGATGTGAAAACCATATCTTAATATCAACTTGTTTTGTCATAATAGAAGAGAGGTTTTTTGCTCCCATACTTTGTTTTTCATTTTAAATCCATTGATGTCCCTTTCATTCAATTATGCTTCATATATTCATTGAATGTATTTTTATTTTCTGTCTATACCCTTGTTTGATTTGTGACTTTAGATCAGATTTAAAACTTTTTAGCTTTAAATTAAAATAATTCTCGTGTTAAAAAGTTTATTGTCTTATTGGACAACTCCAATGCTCGTAACTTTTTCGTTGATTGACTTTATAACTTTTTAATTTACGCTTATGATTTAATTATATCTTTCACCAACTTTCATAATAATTTTGTTAAAAATATTACAAAATTTAGAATTGACATTCATTTTTAATAAAAATTATATATTTAAAACAACTTTTCTAGATCTATCAAATATGGCATTATATAAAAATAAAAAAAAGGTAATTATTAATTATGTAATTTAGTATAATTATTTATTTGGTTTAAAGTCACTTAAAACTATTTATTTATGAAAAGTGATTTCAAATCAACCTTAAAATTCACAAAATAAATTTTTTATTTATTTGACTTAAAGTGACTTAAAACAAAAAAAAAAAACTTAAATTCAAGTTACTAAATGATACCTAGAAATCCAATCACCCAAACTAACCAATCAAATTATCAAATTCTTTCACCAATAGACTTTGTTTGTTGTTCTTGATAGATTATAAAGGATTAGTAATCCCAGACTAATACTCTTAAGACAATATTCGTTAGATTAGATGTCTCAAGTATAGGTGTGTTTGGGTGATCAGTTTATTTATTTATTTATTAATTAATAAATAAGTCAAAATATAAATAAGTCATTTCGTTTGAATGATACAAATAAGTCACTTCATTTTGCTTATTTGCTTAAATAAGCCATTTTATTTGGGTGATTTTTGACTTATTTGACTTATTGGCTTAAAATTTAACTTATTTAGTTAGTTTGAGTGACGTAACTTATTTTTGACTTATAAACCAAATAAGCTAATAATTGATGTTACCCAAATAGGATCATAGTCTATTTTTATAACTGTTTGCACAATAATTATCTAATAATGAGCATGTCATAACAAAAATGCTCTTATTAAGAAATCTGTGAATTTTTTTCCCCAAACAAGTGTCTTCTAGAGCAGTTAAACCAATGCCAAACACCAATTGATAACTCAAGTTGTATTGAGTCCACTTTTTTTTTATTTTTTATGATGATTGTGTGAGATTTTAATTTGATTGGCTGAAATTAATAAAAATGTACAGAGAAAAAGAAAAAGTATTATTATGGGAGCTGCAATTAATTAGTTGTAGCCAATATTGAGTTGTTATGAAATTATGCAGTGATAGAGGTAGAAATATCGATGGTTCATATGATACTAACGTAGGATACGATCATATTAATTTTATATAATAAATATTGTATAAATTTATATCAAATTAAATATGGTATAAAAAGAATATGATATATTTTTACTTCAAACGGTGTATTAAATTGGATAATTTTTTTTTTGAATTTATACCGAATATGATATAAAATATGATATATTTATAAACCTTGCTCTCGTATACGATGACATGGCTTAATTAGATTATATAATAATATTTAATTTAATCTTGCTCTTAACAAAACCCCAAACACACACCTAGTATATTTTAATTTTATTTATTTTTTAAAAAATAAGTATTTTATATGTGTTTATATATAAAATATATTTAATAATTGTAATAGGCGATAAAGACGAAAAACAATAGCACATAAAAAGCAAATCCTATCTTTGTCGAGAGTAGAAAAAATATGTAAAAATACAAACAGAAAAAGTGCGGGGAAGGGTGGAAGCGGCCAAATTGCATTTTGTTTATGTTTTTAGTGGCAAATTATTAGGTATTCCACTATGCAGGTGAAGCTGAATGGTATTCTTTGTAAATAAATAATTATAATTTATATAATATATATAAGTGAAGTTATATGGTATTTTTAACAAATAAATAATCATAATTTATATAATGCGAGATACCTTTTATCTCTTAATTACTCAACAAAAATGAGTTATTATATTCCTATTATAAAATTTATCGCTACCATATCGGTTAAAAATACTATATAAAATTATTACGTAATACTCTAAAAATACTAAATAATTACTCGTTATTGGTCCCCATCTTATGCTCGATTGGTCAGTTATCCCACTTAGTGCTTTTTGTCTAGGAGTAATCCTTACATGTTCTCGGAGTATTATGCATCAAGTTCACGTGATATTTTTGTCGAATATGGTAGTGATAAATTTTACGATAAAAATATGATAACTCACTTTTATTTGCTGATTTAGAGACAAATAGTGACCGACATTATGTAAGTTATAATTATTTATTTATCAAAAATACCACATACTATCTCATACATATTGCTACGATAGTACCTAATAATTTTCCTCTGTCTAAATTTGGCAGAACTTCCGATTCTCATTTATATCTTAAATTCATGGTGGACCATGCTGTGCTAGTGAACAAATTCAGCTATCAGATATATTTTTATAATTAAAATAATTTATTTTATGAGATTTGTTGACTCTATAATTCACATAAAAATACTAAATTGGTTAGGCATATGTAACCATGTAATTTTATTTCATTTGTTTCACTATGTTTTTTTTTAATTATATATTTATTTATTTTTTGACAAGAATGAAGATTTAACGATAGAAGCTATCGATATTCGATTAATTTAATTTTTTATATGAATAATATTACTCAATAAATATTAAACAATAAGCAATTTCCATAATAAAGATACGTTTAGTCTTGAAGAGCACAACAACTTGTTGTGCTTAAGGGAACACTATGCACCCAGTTTTGTTTAAGGTTATGATTCGCAACCGTGTTTTTGTTTTTTTAGTAAAAAAGTTAGAAAATTAACATATTTTATTAAGTAAAAAAGTAAAAAAAAAAAAGGTAAAAAAAGTAAAACAAAAATATCAATTCCTACAACATCCTAGTCAAACTTCCAATCCATTCAAATAGATAATAATATCCAACTTAATAACTTATTAATTACTATCAAATCTAACTATATATAATCGTTATAATAAATTATATAGAAACATAATATTATCCACTTTGAACGAAAAATAAAAATTAATTTTTTACTTAATCAATTAATTTCAATAAAATTAGATTAAAAGTTCTAACTCACCATTTAAGTGGTTTAGCATGTTAAGTGAGATTTTTTAATTAATTTATTTTTTACGGGAAATAATTTATCTAATCCTCTTTCAATCCATTCTTTGTCAAAACCAACCGGTTAATAAATTTTTTTGGTAGTTTTAACCCACAATTTAAGGGATTTACAGAGTTATTTTTTCGGTAGCAATATGCCTTACATATAAATATTCTTTTTATGTAAGTTTTTGAAAAGAATGGTAAAATTTGATAAAAAATCAAAAGAGGTTGATGTTTGATTAGGTTTATAAGTCAATAAGTAAATAAGAAAAATTATCTAAACGGGGTAATATTTGATTAGGTTATCTTGTATTTTATTGAATCCATATTATTATTATTATTATTATTATTTTATTTTATTTATATGTAATTGGGTTGAAGTAGTGCTAGGAGTCTACTATAAATTCCATTTTATACAAAGTTTAATATTATATGAGTTTATAGGTTTTTATGAATTCAATTTTATACAAAGTTTAATATTATATGAGTTTATAGGTTTTTAGAATTTTCATGTGTGCTTATAAATAGAATATTAATGGGAGCTCTAGAATTTGAGAGAAAAATTATAAGAACAATTAAGAGATGTTAACTAGTAGAGAATAAAGAACGATTTTACTTTTTTATATTTGATATAGTAAAATATTTATTTTTTTGCTAGTGGACGTAAGTCAGTGTAAGCCAAACTATGTAACTCATCCGTGTCAATTATTTTATTTATTTATTATGTTTAAAAATTTTTTTTTTTTTGTATTCAAAAATTAATAATTAAATCTAAACACAGTAATGCAAGAGTCCCCAATAATTTTCCCAACTTTACATAAGTGTGACCACAAGCTATATTTACATGCCTATCACTTTCTTTTGATTATTACGTATTATCTTCTTAAAAAGAAAAAAAGAAAAAAACATATCACCACCAACTTAAGCTACAACCCAAAATAAAGGGGTGAAAATGGTTTTTGCTACTCTCATCTTGTTTTTTTTTTTTCGTTTTTAACCGTATAAAATAAATATTTTTAAAATAAAAAATTTATATATATATAATTTATTTTCAAAAAATATAACAGCACTACAACATAAAAATATTAAACTTATCGTTCATTTTTCATCTCTATTTATTACATTATATATTTTTAGTTTTAATAATCCATCTCTTATTATTTTTTATTTATTATATTAGTTACAACTCTTATTAGTATTACTATCTTAAATTTAATTACGAACTATCTTTCATATATTTTCGACGCTTACACTCACTATTTTCTTGATATATTTTTTCATTCATGTGCTGACCAAATATAAGATAGGAATGAAATCACTCATTTATGCTCCATAACCATTCTTAACCTTTAGACTGCTCATTTTGTTTAATTTAATGAGTAAATTATTCGTAGAAAACTTAAATTGAGCGAATATTACTAATCACACGATTGGAACACTTTTCTCTAACAAAATGAATAGCAAGCATGATTTTATAGAAAGAAAATGAGACAAATTTAGTTTAATTTAGTGATTACTAATATTTTATTAATTTATTTGTTCAAATAATTAACTCAGTGAGCAAATGCAAAGTTTAAATCATAATGAGACCAGCCTATAAAGGCCAGGCATGGTCCTAACATCACCAACCAACCCCTTATTCGCAAGAAGTAGGCTTGATAGAGTTTCCTTTCTTAACTCAATTGTATTTTTTTTTAAATATAATAAAACAGTTCATGTATTTAAATTATTTGTGAGAGAATTGTCTTTGAATAACTTAGATCTTCTCAGTTTATAAATAAATGGCTGAAATGATTTGACACAAATATAAAATTCTGCCCACTTTTTGTGATTTTATTAATTTATATATTTTGTTTCTTTTCGCACATCTTTCATTTATAAAGTACAAATTTTTTTCCTAAATATAAAAACAATTAAACAAAAAAAAGTAAAAACATAAGTTCTATTAGTATCTTCTTGTGCTAAATACCCAATTCAATATCTCTCTCTCTAACTAAAGTTTTTACTTTTGTTGTTTTTTTAACTCCACAAATTAATAAATTAATAATGTTATATTTTTAATTGAGTACCTTAAAATTAATTATTAAATCATTAATATTAATTTTATATTACTCTTAAATTACTAAAATTCAATAATTACGTGCATTTAGAAACGAGTAATAACTAGTAATAAACATATATAACATTTTTAACATGGTCCTAAGCATTGATCGTTTATCTGCATGAAGTGGGCTTGACAGGGTTTTTTTTTCGCGTGAATACTCGATTATTTTTTTATAAGTATTCGTTTCATTCAGTGACAACCATTATTAGCTTTGATGGTATATAAGAATAGTTGGCAAACTGTAGACACTTTAATTTAACAAGATCTAATACTTATGCCAATTAATGTGATGCTTTCCAAAGATGAGAATCAAACAAGAAAATGCGTTAATATCGAGTCCTAGGAACTTAAAAATCATTTTGAAAGAATGGTTTTTAAGGTAAAACAGGTACCTCAGTATGAAAATGAGTACAACTGACCAGGTAAGAGCAAAATATTCTTTACATAATTGGATGCAAAATGAAAATTCATCAGGATAAACTTTATTAATTTTAGTAGAAATTACTTTTCAGTAAAGTTAATATGCGCCAAATTTGAGGTTCTTTGCTCCAAAAGTGAAGAAAGAAAGTGAAATTAACTATATAGTTAAAATATGAAAATTTTTATATAAACCATGCAATTTTGACTCATCGTAGGTAAAATGGTCACGTAACAAGATACTAATGATATGAACACTATGTCAATTGTGTTTGAAAATAAACTATTTATAATTTCTAACAACTAACAATACAAAAAAAACTTCAAACCTACTCGGAATAACTCTTTGAAGTTGGGCCTTAAAATGGTCTCCAATTAAAATAGCCCATAACTTAGGGAAAAAAAGCCCATCCAACCCAAATTAGTGCTTCATTTCACCACTTTGTCGAGCTTCTTAATTTTCACGAATTTCAAACTTATCCCAAAAATATGCTTTTAAGTGCTCAAAACTCTAAGTATGACAAGCCTTATCAAGCAATTTTACTTCTTATGTAAATGAAAATAATAATTATATGTAGCATGACAGTTTAGAAATAAATAACAATTATTCTAAAATAAGGCCCTTTAAAAATTTATACAAATTAAAAAAATAAATAATAAATTTAATTTAAAAATTAATAATAACTAAAAAGATAAAATCATAAAAATTAGTAAAAAAACTCAAAAATCTAGATAATCTGTTACTCAAAAGTCTAAATAATCTGCTACTCAAGAAATTATCACTAACATAAACTCAATCAATTTGTAAAAAAATATAATTATTAATTAAAATAATATTTATGTATTCAACACATTTTACAAGTTACAAATATAGATATCAAGATATGTATTCAGATTTTAGTATTTAACACATAATAATTAAATATCAAAATCTCCATGTAAAAAAATTAAATACCAAAATCTTCATGCACAAAATTATCATTCACACATAAATAACTCAACTAGGGATTGAAAATTTTGGACCGAATGAGAATTAGCTTAGCGATAGCCTTTATTTTTTAACTTCAGATAAAAATTAATATTGAACTCTTTATTTCTTAATTGGATTGGGCAATATGCAAAAATTTAATAAGTCTATATAAAAACTTAAAAAAATTTGTTATCCTAAATTTTTGTTTAAAATTGGAAGTCTAAAATCATGGCTTTAGTAGCCTTATACCAAGGCTGAGCTTAATTAGGTTTTATTTGTTTTGATGTAAAATATTTTAGCTAATTTTAAGTGTTTGGTTCGATAGAAACAATATAAAATATTTTTTTAATAAAATATTTAACTTAATAAGACCAAATTTAATTTACTAAAAAAAAGGGCGTAAATTATTTTACAACGGTAATGCTAGTGGCGACGACAATAGTAGAGACAACGGTGGCGACGACAGAGGTGGTGACAGAGGTGGTCACAAGTGGTGATAGCAATTTCTATTTTTTTTTTAAAAATATTTTTTAAGTATTATCCAAATATTGAAAAATAAAAAAATATACATATTTTAAAAAATAATTTATGCAAAAAATATTTTTTATTATAAAATATTTTAATTCAAAACAAATGAAAGCTTCAAGTTCAAAATATTTATATGTGTAGATGACAAGATGAATGATTTATTTTATGCTTTGATCTCTTGCTATTATTGGTTTATTATTGATGGTAAATAAAGAGATGATGATGGTTCCCCACCCACCCCTCCACCAATTGCTTTTGAAGAATTATATATTAAGTTTAGTCCTTTATTAACTGTAAGAAATTATTTTCATTTTTTATGAAGAATTATATATAAAGTTTTTTTATGACAAAAATCATGTCATTTTTTAAAAAGATAAAAAACGATGATGGTTTATTGACTGTAATTTATAACATTAATTTTATTTTTAAAAACTTAATACATAATTCTTCATAAAAATTGAAAATAATTTCTTAATAAAAAATGAAATTACAGTTAATAAAGGTTCATTTCTCAAGAATTAATTATAAGATATTCTGGAGGGGATCCAAAGGTAACCTTCAAACCTTTTGGAAATTTTTAATTAAAATTAAATTTTTAATTAAGTTTATATTTAGTTCAAGAAATTTAGTAAAAAAATCATATTTATATTTAGTTCAAGAAATTTAGTAAGAAAATCATATGCTCGCGCTCCGATTGGATTTGATTGCCAAGCCCATCCATCCATCCATGCATCGGATGAAGTTTTTTCAAGCAGCAAAGTTTTTAAAAAATTAATTATAAAAACTTAATTAATAATTTTACATCTCCAAAATCAATAAACAAATTATAAAAAAATTAAAAATAAAACGACCTTAGTTTCAAATCTAATCTAAAGCCTTAAATATCAGGCATGCCAGTACTTCTAAATGCGTGTTAATTCAAGTAATTTAATATGTACTGAGCATGTTTAAATGTAAAATTAAATAAGAAAAATAAAATCATTTAAAAATAATCCTATATAGTATTATGCTTTGAAAACATTTGGTGGGGCCTAAAAAAAAATTCCCAAACCATCTCCAAACCTCATTGATGGAACTATCTCAATTATATGAAAGAGGTGACTTAGTTAGTTTCGAGACTATTTTGAGTATTTTTATACATAAAAAAAAATTAATTATATTAAAATTATGTCAAATCAAATAACGTACTATTTATTATTAAATTATCATACTCTCAACTAAACACTTTTCGGTACACAAAAAAAATATTACCCTAATAATCAATTCATAATACTCAAAGCACTAAAAATTTGAATACATTAATTATTCCATAAAAATTATCGTTTAATCAAATGAGCCCGAGGCCACTGTTTGTAAATTTTTTTCCAAATAAATAAAAGAAACCAAACAGATAGTAAAAGGACTAAACTTAAAACAATCACAGTCTCTCTCTCTCTCTCTCTCTCTCTCTCTCTCTCTCTCCATGTACATGTCAAACAAAAAAATAGTATGTATCCAGAATGTATGCTTACCCAGAAATTTATCCGAATTCAAAATCAATGGTTTTGATTCGACTGTGCTTGGATTGGTGTGACCAATCAAAATCCAAGTGAATTTCAATCATTAATTTTGAATTTAAGATAAATTTCTAAGCGTGATCGTCGGATCGGGGTTTGTGGGAGGGCTTGTGGCACATGTCTTTGATCCACTGGAGGCTTGTGGAGGTTCCGTCCTTCACCTTCTTTATTCCAGTTGAAGCCACAGCTTTGGCCTTCCCAAATCCTTCACCAACCTTATTCGCAGCCCTGTGGTTTCGGGTCGGGTTTTGGCTCCCATGGTGAGTCGATGACCCATACGATTCCATTTTCACACAATGTTTACGTTACTTCTCACCCAACAAAACGATCAAAATAGAGAGAGAGAGAGAGAGAGAGAGAGAGAGAGAGAGATGCGTTGGGGTGGTATTTATATATACAGGCGGGGATGATTTGGTCAACTTAAAATAAACTAATGTTACCTACTCATAAAATTTATTTATAACATTATTTATAATTTAAAATATAAAAATATTCAATTTATTTAAAATATTACGCGCATCACAAATAATTTAATATAAGTTATTTATTTTAAGTTATAATAATTTAATTTAAATTATTATTTATTTCAAATTACAAATAGTTTTGATCTCCTAGCTTAAAGCCTTTTGGCTTAAAAAATAAAAAAGGCAAAAGTTTCATTGAACAGCATTAACTTACTATCTTTTTGTTTATTTACTTTTTAGCCTTTTTTTCATTTTGTTTATTTTTAGCATTTTTTTTCTTATTACCAAAAATATTTATATATATTTTTAAAAATATCATAACTTTTACTATATATATTAATTTTTTTTTATAAAAATCATAAATTAAATATCTATTAAATAAAATCTATATTAAATATAAAATTATGAACAAATAGAAAAAACATAACTTATTTTTTCCTTGTCGCCCCTGAAATTCACTAAATAAACATTTTGCTAATTTGACTTAAAATGAACTAACCCTTAAAATTAACCAAACAATTTTGTTTAAAAAAGTTATTTGACTTAAAGTGAATTAAAATAAAAGTCTAAAATAAATTAACAAACAAGGCCTTTATAGACAAATTTTATGGTTATTTAACATTTCTAACGAGCAAAAGATACAGTCAACGTTCCAAAGTACGAAAATTTCCTTCCCTTCCCTCTTTCCTGGTTCGAGTGGTCCCCTTCCGAGGCCTCCGTTTGGATTGGTTTTTTTGAAATTTTTTTTTACTTAAAAAACTCTTTAAAAAAACTTACTTGTTTGGTCTCTCACAATAATTAATTGGGTATTTTCACATTTTTTTACATCTAATTTGTTATAAAAAAAAAAAGCTAAAAAGCTAAAAAGCTCTAAAAGAGCTAAGCCAAACATTCGCCAAGTTTGAACTCAAATATAAGACCAAGAACAGACGCTTCCTTTGCGTGGGGTTAAGTTTTCTTAGGGTTAGTTTGGTTCGGTAAGCTTATTTTTCTTTTGACTTATTCGTTATATTAGTCAAAAAGGTGGAAAAAAATTGTTTTGTTTGAGTTGAAAGCTTTTAAAATTTAGTAGCTTTTAAAAACTGTTTTGACCAAGAACACACGCTTTCATAGCTCTCTCAAACGACCTTCTGGCTTTAAGGGCTTAAAGTAGTTTTAAGCAAAAAATTTAATTTAAAATCAAATTTCCAAACAATGCCTTAATAGAATTACCCTAACTCCGGTGCAGATTAAAGGTGCGGTGTGAGTAATCAACCCGCCGGAGATGAGGGAGATGGTGGTGAGCTTGTAGAACTTGCAATAAATTATTATTACCATTTTGTCCCTAATAATAATTGCACCGAAATGAAAAGAAAATACTTCAGCTACTTTGTAGGTGTAAATAGTTATCGCAGTAACTACAATTCTATAATCCAAACACAGTTCTTGCATTCCATTGACACCGTTGATCTGGATCACCATCGATTCAAACTATCTAGATGGTCAATTTGTTTGGGAAAAAAAAAAGTGGGTTTTGAACAAAAATTTTAAGCGAACCTTGAATCTAGAAATAATTTGGTTTCACTAATCGTTTTGAGCGGTTTCAAATTGTTATTTGCTCACTTTCAGAGTAGATTAACCATGGATTTTTAGTTGTTCAACACTATTAACAAGCGAATGAAAAATTAATTCTAAAATGTGTCATTTGAATTTGATGAAATAAGTAACAAATTATGACAATCTCACATCGTTTGGTACTAAAGCTTTAGTGTGCCATATATAACGCAACATTGGATTTGGGTTCGGTTCAAGAGGTATCCAAGATTTGTGGTTGGAGAAGGATATACCTAAGTATGAGTTTTGACCAAAACTCACATACACACATGCTGCCCATGCTGCCCGACCGGGATATGGGTTAGAATTGGATTCTTATTTTTCTACTAAAAATATAATTAATATTTTTTATTACTTAAATTTATGGTTTTACTAATTTGTTTTTTGGATTACGAACCGGTTTGTAGGTTTAATTGTCAAATTGGGTTTGCAGCAGTTCGACTCAATTTGGGCGAGCGTCTCCAGGTATATTTAAACAGGCCTTTACCCCAGTTCAAAATCTTGCTCCTGTGCATCTCTGTTCTATGGGTCCATAATGAGAGTTCTCTAGGTCTATACCTGTTCAAAATTGGATTTTTGACCTAACGGGTGCTTATGGGTCTATTAAAACAGTTCCTCTGCCCTAGTTTTCTATATCCAAAACTCACACACGTGCATCACCGGTCGGCTAACCAGGTCAACTAGGGCCGGGTTGTGAATCAAAATATTCTTATTTCTTTTACTAAAAAATTATTTAATATTTTTTTATTAATTAAATTCATAGTTTTTAAAATTTGTTACCTTTGGTGTACGAACCATTTCGCGGGTTTAACCGTCTGACAGAATCGGTGTATGCCTTAGTTCGAATCATTTCGACCCAATCCAAACATGTACCTACGGGTTTTTAAACAGGCTCCATGTCCCAGTTTTCTACATCCAAAATCCCATTCATAATTCTACTCATCTACACTACAGCTCTGTTTTCTCGGTCTATTCTCAAAGAATAGTGGGTGGACACTAGAGCTACTAGCCACATTTGTTCAGACAGACTGATATTCTCAACCTATCAAGTGATAGATAGAGAACAACTGTACATGAGAAACTCCTCTACCTTCAAGGTAGAAGGACAAGAAAATGTTATTTTAAAAATAATTTCGAGAAAGGAACTCACTCTCCACAACGTGCTACATGTGCCAGACATACGCAAGAATCTAGTATCTGAGTTTTTGTTGAGTAAAAATGAGTTTAAGCTAGTATTTAAACATGACAAGTTTGTAATCACAAAAGGTGGGACATTTGTGGGTAAGGGGTATCAGTCTGATAGAGTGTTTAACTAAATATAATGGTTGTTGTACCAAAAAATTTCAATGAATAAGAACGAAGTTTTTTCTGCTTATATTCTTAAGCCCTCCTCTTTATGACATTATAGATTAGGACATACTAATTATAATTCTTTGTGTAGATTAATTAACATAAATTGCTTGCCAACTTTTGATATTGATCCCAATCACAAATGTGAAATTTGTGTAGAGGCGAAATTAGCTAAGACTACTTTCCATTCTGTTTAGAGAAATACAGAATATCTAGATCTAATTCATAGTAATATTTTTTTTATTTTAAATCAATTCAAACAAGATGTGAAAAAAAGTACGTTATTATTTTTATTGACGATAACACTAAATACTGCTACATCTATCTGCTTAAAAGCAAGGATAACCCTTAAAAAATCAACTTCAAAAAAAGATTAAAACTCTAAGGAGTGATAAATGTGGTGAATATAAATTCCCCATTTGATAAATTCTGTACACAACATAGTATAATTCATCAAACAACTGCACCTTATTCTCCACATTAAAACTATATTGCTGAACGAAAGAATAGAATCTTAAAGAATATGATGAATGTTATGTTAATTAGTTCTGCTTTACCTCAAAACTTGTGAGGGAAGCAGTTCTTTTAGCTAATTATATTATTAACAAGATATCTCACAAGAAGACGGATAAGAGACCTTACGAACTGTGAAAAGATCGAATGTGTACCTACAAATTCTTAAGAGTATGAGAATGTTTGGTAAAAGTGGTAATGTCTATACTAAACAGGTCAATATTGGAACCTAAAACAATTAACTGTGTATTCATCAATTATGGTAATAATAGTAGTGCTTATCGATTTTTGATTCACAAATATGAAATTTCAGATATGCATGTTAATACTATTATTGAGTCAAATAATGCGGTGTTCTTTGAACATATATTTTTTTGTAATTTTAGATAGGAGACAAACACTACTCAAGGGGGTGATCATGATGAAGATTAAGAAGGAGAAGATAATGAAGAACCTAGATGTAGTAAACGGGCTAGGTCTAAATTTTTCGTTCAGATTTTGCAACCTTCTTGTTAAAAAATGAGTCTCGAACTTACAAGAAGGCATTGTTTAATACTAAAGTTCTTGCATAGAAATAGGCTGTGAACAACGAAATTGAATTCATTCATTAGAATCATACACGGGAACTGGTAGATCTTTCACCCGGTTGTAAACCACTTGGATATATAATTGGATATTTAAGAGAAAAATAAAGGCGAATCGTTCAATTGATAAGTATAAAGCAAGACTTGTTGTCAAATGATACAGACAAAAAAAAAGTATTGATTACTTTGAAACATATTCACCAATTACAAGAATAACGTCTATACGTATACTAACTTTCATAGATGTGTTATTTAATCTGGATATACATTAAAATGGATGTGAATTGCACATAACCAGATATAGTGTATGCAGTGAATAAATTAAGTAGATACACAACTAATCCAGATGCAGACCACTGAAAAGTAATAGTTATGGTACTTAGATAGTTAAGATATACCCGTAACTATGGATTGTGTTATACTACATATCCAACAGTAAAAGGATATTTTGACACCAACTAGATATCTGATACAAAATATTCAAAATCCACAAGTAGATATGTTTTCACTCTCAGGGGTGCAGTTGTGTCTTGAAAATCTTCCAAATAGACATGCATTGCTAGGCCAACAATGGAATTTGAGTTTATAACTTTAGATAAAGCTGGGGAAGAAGTAGAATGAATACGCCATTTTTTAGAAGATATTCAAGTGTAGCCTAAACATGTGCCGATAATTTGCATTCATTGTGATAGTTAGTATGCAATTGAAAGAGCACATAGTAATTTGTATAATGGTAAGTCACGAAGAGGAATTATATCCATTGAGTAAATAAGGTCAAAAAATAATATCGTGGATCCGTTAACTAAAGGTTTGACTAGAGAGCAAGTGAGTTGTTTATCGGGAGGATGGGATTAAAACCTAGTTTGCAAACATTGTCAGGTTCATTGGGTTCGCAGATTGTTGTGCTTCTTTTACGACATGAAAACCGTTGCATCTTAAAAGACATACGCTATTTAACTCAAAATTACCGTAGCAAGGGCAATTTTGTCTTTAAAAGATTGTGTCAAACACAAGCCTCGGCCTATTCCTGTAACAGGTTTCTTTAATTTCGGCTTCTGTTTCCAATAGCAAGCACGGCTACATTGCAAACTGTCCAACACAATTCAATTTAAGTAGTTATTTATAAATAAAAAAGGGCTTCTCACCTGCTTTTTCTGCTAGCTCTTTATTTTGGTCAAGTTGCTTTCCGCTCTCTAACCAAAAACCTAGAAGAAATAAGTTGTGACAAGCTAATAGTGTGTCCGAAATCAGTTGCAGGATCCTCCTACTAAGTTGACGAATCAGCTTCCGAAGATCAACGAAAAGTTGTATTTAAGGGTGTAACCTTGTATTCGGGTTGTGACTCTTTTGTGCTATTTCTCTTACATTTCTTATCCCTACCTATAAGTGCTGCATTAACCACCCATTTACAAAAGAGGCCAATGACCAAAGGGCCTACCCACTACTAAAGAAATAAAAAGCTCAACAAGGTCAAGAACTAATAATATGTTTGGACTAGCTTTTTTGAGAGTTTTTTTGCTTAAAAGCTTCCAAAAAAAGCTTACTTGTTTGGCTTCAATTGGCCTTTTCTATATATTTTTACATCTATTTTTTTTTTTTTTTTAAAAAGTCAAAAAGCCAAAAAACCTACAAAAAAAGCTAGTTCAAACATAGGTGTCGTCAAGTGAGGGATAATACACCGTCGACTCCCAAAGATACAAACCGATAATAAGGGAACATTTTTGTCTATAAGTTAAAGGTGTTTCCAAACCATTAAAATGATGTCCATTTCTATCCCTGAAAATAAGCCACATCAAATAGTGAGGAATCATCATCTAAATTCTCCTCTGCCTTCTTCCAATTTTAGCTCCTTTCCAACAATGAAGAAGGTCCATCACTTAGCCACAGAACAAACATACTAGGAAAAGAATGAGGTTCACAACTCCCAAACCATTGGACAGTGGATAAGGACCAACTCACCATCTCTCTTGCACATGTAACACCAAAAATCGTGCAATCCTACTGAAAATTAAGCCAATGACTACAAGCTCGCCCAAGCAGATTTTCCATCAAGTGACATTATTGTTTAGAATCTCAACAGAAGAGTACTATTGGGAGCCTCATCAATTACAGAAATTCTCTTAGCCACTTTATACTCTTAAATGGTTTATCAGGCATAACTCAAACTATGCAAAAAATTTAACTTATATCAAATTTAGTAGGACCCATTTCTTTGCACAAATAAATTTAATGCATGTCAGAAAAAAAATCATGTAATAGGATAGCCTATAATACGTTCTATTTGTATGGGGATAAGTTAATAGTTTTCGTAATATGATAGTTTGCGACAACAAGTTTCAATTGTTCAAAAGTTCGGTCGCATATACATTATCCTATGCCAGATGATGAAAAGTGTATTAGTTTCCTTTTTCTAGAATAGATTTTGCATGTCTAAGGAGACTATAATAAGAACTAGGAAGCAACAAACTGAGCCCACTCTTCATTTAACTAAGTGGTCGAGAAGGGTAAACGACTCGTAGCAAATAAATAAACAAAGAAAACGTAAAATGAAAAAAGAGTTCATCAAAGAAAATTTAGAGGTAATTCCAATTGAGAACCATTCAACCAATAAGGCGGTCCAAATGATTGCGTCGGAGCCAAAGACACTAAGAAGAAGACTAAAGTGTGCAATCCTTTAGTACAAATATGGCTTTTGATTGAGCAAAATCCAGAATTTTGTAGCTGATCCCAAGTGTTTGGAATAAGACAATTTATTCATTTTGAGCTTCCATGTTATTTATTTTGGATTGTGCAATCATTTCTTTTCGAATAAATAACAAGAAAAAGTGGAGATATATTTGTTGAGATCTCGCAAAAAAAAAACTACAAACACGGATCTCGTCTTCCACCGTTTGAGAGGTCAAAATGTTTGTACTTTGGAACTGATTAGTGATCACCTTTCAAGATTATAAGTATTCACCTTTCAAGATTTTTCGCAACTGTCTTCACAACCTACATTTGGTGAACTTGATTTTGAAAATGACAGTAATTGGTTATATATTATTGACTCATTAAACATGAAATAGTGAAAGGTAATTAAACTTGTCATACTCATAAATCATATATCAATCTATCATACATGTTATAACCTTTTGAACACAATTTTTATGAGACCAAGATCACATACAATATTTGGAGTGTTTGGCAAAGTTTTCTGCTACAATTTTGAGTTTTCTGTTACTAATTTTAATTATAAGTTACCATTTATTCCAACCACCAACAATTTCTGCTACAAACTACAACTATTTTTTCTTTTATTTTGGCTACAAGCTACAATATTTAGCAAACACTTACAACTTCTATTATAAACTACAATTTATAAGTTATAAATTTCAATAATGCCAAACACCAACAATGTTGTTACCAAAAGTATGCCCTAAATCCTAAACAAGACTCAAAAAATAATTAAACCACCAAGTGCACTTTGACCTAATCATATGGGTGTTAGCCTCGCAAACGGGAGATTGGGAGTTCACAAAGTGTGCAAAATATGGGAGTTATTAGTGTGTGATTATTTGCCAATAAAAATAATAATAATAATAATTAAACCAATATCAAGATTGACAGAAGTATGATACTTGTGACACTTGAGGTAGGAGAGAAATATAATTAAACCATCAAGAGAGAAAACCAAACCTGAAAGACTGCCAAATAGCCTCTTGCAGAGCCATCCAATTAATCGATCTCCTTTTCCCATATTTCCCAGTTCCAGTAGGCAAATGTATCTTCAGAAAGCACATGGATGAAAGAAAAGGACAATCTTTTCCCCAGAGGGGGGAGAGGGGTGACGATTAGGGAGAGCAATTTCCTTTGCTTCTGCCCTGGCTTCCGGCACTTTCCATTTCGTTATGTTTGAATTGTCTTTACCCCTTCTAACAAAGGGATGAAGTTTTTTAATATTAATTTTAAAAATTTTAAAAATTATTTTCAAAATATCCTCATCCATCCCTATCCCTTCTAACAAAGGGATGAAGTTTTTTTTTTTTTTTTGGTCTCGATTGTATAAGTGAAATATTTTTAAATATAAATACATATATAAAATTTATTTATTTTAAATTTAATAAATTTAAAACATTAAAATATTATATTTTTTAAATTTTTTTATTTTTTAAATTTTGTATTTTTAGTTTTATTAGTTAATTAATTAATATTTTTATTTATTATATTATGTATAACTATAATTTTTTTAATATTAATTTTTAAAATTTTTAAAATTATTTTCAAAATATCCTCATCCATCCCTTCCCATTCCACGTTACTTTTTTAATATTTTTCTATATTCCTGCCCCCAGAGAGTGGCACCGCTCCTCATCCCATTGTGCCATCCCCAGTAATGATGTGCTTACCGTTTGGGGCTAGTTAGGGTTTTCCAATTTTAATTCCAGGCACTGGCGATTTTTGGACTAACCCGATTGCTTTGCAATGTTTGGACTAAATTTTATGTTTTTATTTATTTTTTGTACTTTTTAAATTTTTGTATTTTTTGATTAAAATTTTGTATTTTTTAAATCATCTCAATGATATAAATCACAAAAATAAAAAAATTAATCAAAAAATAAAAAAATTTATTAAAAATATAAATAAGCAACCTAAAATTTAATTTATTGGCTCATTTAGCTTATTCTTTTCTTTCCTATTCTATTTTTTTTATATGTTTTGATCAAAATTTTTTACATTTTGATTGATCTCGATGAGATGAGTTAAAAAATATAATATTAATTCCTATTTTGTGGCGGAGTTTTGTGTTTATTTTTTGCAATTTGGAGTTGGGTTTGCCTTTTGGTTTTGGATCTGATCATGGGTTGGGGTATTTACGTGGTTGCTTTTTGGTGTTTGTTTGATCTGAGTTGGGTTTGCGATTAGGAGTTGGTGTGGTTGGTGCTCTGGATTATTTTTTATCTTTTAGCACAGGTTATAACTTTTTTCTGCCATTTCTCTTGGAGAAGAAGATCTAAAGAAGGGGAGATCATGAGCGAAGGGAAGGGTATTTATGTCTTAAACAAAAAATTAAAGGGAGTTTATATTTTATATTGATAAGAGAGATTATTAATATTTTAAAAAGTAAAAAAAATATTCTTATTATTGTCAAAAACTTCAAGAGAGTTTAGCCTAATTTACCCTAAAAGTTGTCAAGATATTTTAGTAAAAAAGTATAAAAGCTAAGCTTAGAAGTCAAATAACTAAAAAGGTAATAAGTCTACTTTAAACCTGTTTCCAAACGAGGCCATGGTCTTTAATAGCTTCTTATTGGGACAGTCATATACATTATCCCTTCAAATATTTGTACAATGTTGTAAATTTGGCACAGAAATGGAAAAAGAATAGATTAATAAGATTATTTGTATATATTTAACTCCTCATAGGAGATTAAATAAGAAGATAACTCTTTTAATATAAAACTTTGACTAAGAAATTTCAGACAAAATGAAAAAAAATACTTAATTAAAATAATTTATTAAGTTTTCTTAATTTAGGGAACTTTTTTTTTAACTTTAATCAAAATAACCATACTTTTTAAATTTATGGTATCGTAATGAACTAAAAAATTGTGAAAATAGATAATCTTTTTAAATATATATATATATATATATATATATATGTATATTTATATATTTATATAAAAGTTTTATGGCCTTTTTAAACCAAACACAGGCAACTTTGCACCTATATAATAAGATAGAATAATTTGATATAATATTTATATAAGTGTCAAAAAATTAACTTGTAAAATAAGTCAATTTTGGCATTAGATTTTGTATTCTCTCATCTCTATATGTTGATATATGTAAAAAAATAAAAAAAATTCATTGATATTACTTTTTCTTTTACTATTATCTAACAAAAAAATAATTTAACTTTTATTTTTATTATTGTTTTCTTTATCTATTTTACATTTATAAATTAATAAATTAATAATGTCATATTGTTAATTAAGTACTCATTATTAAAATAGTGATATTATTTTCTATTTTACTCTTAAATTGTTAAAATTAAATAATTGAGTGCTTTTAAACACTTGTTATTATAGCTCATAAGAAACTAAATGAGAAGATAATCACCTTTTTTTTTTCTTTCTATTTTTTGTATGCAACCCAAAAAACGAAATTAATAATAATGATATCCAATCTTTGTATGGTCGAGTTTCGTCTCAGAACTTACTATAGAAAGAGTTAATCTTGGATAGCACCGGTATAGTGCCGGCCAAAGATTCCCTCGACGATCAAGTCTGATCTCTTGTACCAAAATAATATCATAAGATTATGGTTATTCAGAGGATCAGAAGAGGAAGAAAAACGTCATCTCGTGCCTCTATCTCTTTAAACTTATATAAGAAGCTTTTGGTGTTGTATTAGCTTGTTGTGAGTTTCATATAATTTGTCACGTCATCTGTTTAATCAATCAAAAGATCTAATAAAATATATACTCATCAAATATAATTATTTAACTTTACTTTCTTCTCATGTTTTTTTTCCTTTGGGTAAATTACAGCGACCTCCAATGAGATTTAGTAAAATATCAACCACCACCCATGTAGTTTCTGAAATGTCATTAACCTCCCATCTGATTTAGATTTTGCATCAAATTAGTCAAATCATTAAATTTTTGCTCAGCTGTGTATTGTTTGGCATGTTTTTTGAATAAATTTTTATGATCCAATCCGTTCATTATGTAGAACTCGTCGAGTTTGTTTAGTTCGTAAAAATTCATATTCATCTGATACTTGTAACTAAGTGATTGAGTAATATTTACTTAACAATATTTTTTTAACATATAATTTTATTTATTTATTTATTAGGAGATCTTAATCAATCATTAAGTTACAAATATCAGATAAATCTGAATTTTAACACATTAAACAAACTCGATGAGTTCTACATAATGAACGAATTGGATCATAAACATTTATTTAAAAAATACGCCAAACAAAGTACAGCTGAGCAAAGATTTAATAGTTTGAGTAATTTGATGTAAAATCTAAATCAGATAGGAGATTAATGATATTTTAAAAACCACGGGATGGTGGTTAATGCTTTACTAAATCTCATAGGAGGTCACTGTAATTTTCCATTTTCCTTTTACCTTTTTTTAAAAATTTGAAATCCATAATATTACTATAATATTTTTCATGATTCAGCCTCCTCCTAGAATTGCACTGGGCCGGCCACTAAAATGGCTTACGATACCTAAACTCATAGGCTTTTGTGGCTTCAAATTATTATTATTTTAGGCAATTTTTCCAATGAATTTTCTTGTCTTTAGCTAGTCTACGTAAGAATAAGAAAAAGATTGAGCAAAAATTGGTTTCATAGTACACTATCAGGAGTTTGCCAAATTAAGAGTAAACCTCAAACATCCTCAGTACTGTTCGGTCGGACCGTATTGGTCGAAAAAAACAATCCCATGATAAAATCATTTATAGAGAGGTAGAGTTTGGACAAGTCCAAAAAGCTTGTCTTCAATTTCTGCTCAACTGCGTATTTATAGATTTTCATTTTTAATTACAGAATGCCCCTAAATCCTGAAACTGTCCATTTTGACTAACTTGGGGCGTAACTAGTCATTTGTAAACATGTCTACATTTAGATTGCATTTAATGCATATTCAATCAAATCCGTAGGGTTTTTGGTAGTTCGACACAACATGCCGAATTATTTATTGCGTGCACTTTTTGCTTTCTGATTGCTCCGGAGGCTGTTTAACATAGTATCGCATCTCGGTGTTAGATTAAATGGACATATGGTTGGGCCGAGGTGTAACATGGCTTAATCCCATGATCTGAATCCTTTAGCTAGATGGATCGATTAACAATTAACTTGGTTTAAAAACCGTTAAAAAGTTTTTAAAAAAATGGTCTTGGATCGATGAGGCTTATGCTAGAACCAATAATGAGCTCCACATAAACTTTTGGAGCTTATTTGTTTAGAGGATTAAATCGCCGGACAGTGGCAATTTCAGGAATTTTTGTCACTGCCATTATTGGTATTTGAATTTTTAAAATTAAAATAAAAAATAATATTATATATTGATACCATCATTACACCAAAAAAATACGTAAATATAAATTTTTACAGTTAGCCTCGACGAATTTTTATATTTTGAAAGCGTTGAATAATAAGCTTATTATCAACACTATCAAATATATCTTTTTCAATATATATCATTAAACAATTATTCATCAATTAATCTTCCATTCTATTGCGCATATAACAAAAAAAACATAGTAAATTTCTTGCATCATTGCATATACATAGACTAACTCATGATTATTGTATACAATTTTTAAATAATTCTAATTTCTACAATTGGACTAAATTAAAATTTACAATTAATTCAATTCAAGAAGAAGAATAAAACATTACAAAGGCAATCATTATCAAACACAACATTTACATTATAAGCATTTATGAATTTAAAAATGAGGAAGAGACAAACAGTTTTCGTCAAAATGGAAAGAGAGTTGTTTCCTTGATTTGGGATTTGGGTTATTAGGAGGTGATAAAATCACGCTATTTTGTTTTTTATACACTATTTAAGTGCATTAAATATAGATTGTGCATTAAAATTTATATTGGTAGGTGTAAATAGTAACAAAGTGTATGCATTTAAAACTTCTTTAAAAAATTATACAAAGTATTTTTTTTTCACCCATTCAGTGGATTCATTTAAAGCCATAGCACAAGCTGTGGCGTCGCCACTGTGGCCGAATACG